>JAJPUD010009160.1:57034-78373 GCA_023553655.1 Myrmecobius fasciatus | reverse complement strand
AAAAAAAAAAAGAAAAGAAAAGAAAAGAAAGAAAGACCTAGATAATAAAAAAATGAGAAAATGATTAAACTTTGCTGTTGGTCTATGCATCAGATAAGACTAATTTAGGGGTCCTGATGCACTTTATAAATAGATGATGCATATTATGCTTAAGGGATCATTTTATCTGCAGTGAAACACATGGTTAATTCTAGGTATAAATCTTGTGAGCATGAGGCCAATAGAGGAAATTTATGGAGACAAGGAATTGGCATCTTAATATTCAGAAATTATCTACAATTTAATTGGTTAAAATAATGCACAACTTTCAGAAACACTGGAATTTACCCAATCCTTTTTTTAACTTAATTTTTGTAAAAGCAGATTTCATACTTATATTTTTTTTTTACAAAAATATATTTTTTCCTATATAATGTCCTCTTTATTTGCCCTTCCCAATTATTTTTTGTTTTGAAGCTACTTGAGAGTGTGCCTCCTGATTTGCTGGGGTTTTATATTTCAATATTTGCTACCTTCTTAGTAAAATATGCCTTTGAAAAGCTTTTATTACCCTTTCTCTTCTAAAAAAAAGGCCACTGGATGTTTGCCACTAGGCACCATGAGGGCAATGGGGAACAAGTCAGCACTACTCCAACGCTGCCCATCTTTTTCTTCCCTCTTCCTCCTTGTCCTTTCTCTTCTTAGGGTACTTGGAGCCAAATAAATGAACTTCCAATCCTGTTGGGAAACAGGAGTATGGATCTTGCTTGTTGCGCCAAGGTGTTTTTAAGTTTCAATCCTGAAATCTAAAAGGAAAAAAGACCCCAAATAAAAATTAACTCCTTTTTAACCATTTAGAAACCATTTGTATCTCTTCTCTTGCCTTTCCTTTGCAAATACACAAATTTAAGCATTAGTGAACAATTTTTAAAATTAAAAAAATCAAAAGACAATTTTGGTTCCAGTTTATTCTAGTTAATTATGCAACTTTCAAGTAAGTAATTGTACTTCAATAAATGGAGGAAAGACTCTTAATGACTAAGGCTAGCCTAGAATATTGACATACTTCTACCTTCATCTTTGTTTCAGAGTGAAAATATCAGGGGAAAAGAGTTGCAAATTGCATTTAAACATGATGGAAATAGCAGCTTATGCTCTATTTTAAAATTTAGTTTAACTTCAGTCTACATATGTATATCAAGATATTTGAACAAGAAAAAAATCCAGCTACTAAACTAAAAATATCGTACATTTTTCATGTTATTTATTCCTGTTGGTGAAATCAACAACTTGTATATATTAACTTTAACAAGGTAGTTGACAAAGGCATCAACTTGTCTGAATTTTGTATGCTCTTTTGGTTTGATTTTTATTTATTTATTTACTCTTCATTTCATGTCTTCTCTTATTTCTTTGTATTCTTATCCTTGATAATTTAATGGATATAAGGTAATATTTCAGAGTTGTTTTAAGTTACTCTGCATTCTAGAAGCAAAATCTAAGCATTATTAATTGTTCTAATTTGCTTAAATTACCATTCCCCTCTCCCATTTTAAGTTATTTGGAATAGTAAAAGTAAATTTTAGAAAAGGCTCCAGAGAGAAGGGTAGAGAAAAGGTTAAATGAACCTACTTCTCTGTTGGAAGAGTATTGTGGGTTCTGTCAGAAATAGATTGCCCTAATAAACTTTTGAGTTGGGAAAATTTTGATTAGTAAGGTCATTGGTCATTGTAAAGATTGTAGTGGTGAAGGTTTATCTGCTTTTCATCCTTTTCCCCCAGATTTGAAAACTAGGAAAAGTTTGCAAAAGTTAATTGAACCTTGCTTATGCTTTAGACATGCAAGAAACACTGTGTTGCATTAAGTCCAGGCAGCTTTTCTTTGCTCTTGAATCACAGGTCAGTAAAAAAGTGAGTGAGTAGCTTTTGAGTGCAACATAGTCTCTTGTGTAAATGAAACAATGTCACCTGTCAGGAATTTTGTTATGTAAATTAAATTGAACTACAAGTGGTGATGTTATGGGGAAGGAGCTGGAGAAACTGTTCTTGTAACATTTTCTTGATGGTTCTTCCATGTGATCTCTGGGATAGTAACACTAAGATATTTCTTAAGGACTACAAAGGTGGATAATGGCCAATAACTAACTGTAGGTCCCTTTTTTTTTTTTTTTTTTTTTAAGGGAACCAAACTTTATTTTTTCCATGCTAACATGCATGGATAATTTTTCAACATTGACCCTTGCATAGCCTTGTGTTTCAGTTTTTCCCCTCCTTTCCACCATTCTCTCCCCTAGGATGGCAAGCAATCCAATATGTTATGCATATTAAAATATATGTTGAATCCAATATGTGTAAGCATATTTATACAATTCCCTTGCTGCACAAGAAAAAATCAGATTATAGAAGAAAGAAAATGAGTAAGAAAACAAAATGCAAGTGAACAACAGCAAAAAGAGTGAAAATGTTATGTTGTGATCCACATTCAGTTCTCATAGTCCTCTCTTTGAGTGTAGATGGCTCTCTTCATCACAGGATCATTGGAACTGGCCTCAATCATCTCATTGTTAGAGTCACGTTCTTCAGAGTTGATCATCGTATAATATTGATATTGCCATGTACAATGATCTCCTGGTTCTGCTCATTTCACTTAGCATCAGTTCATGTAAGTCTCTCCAGGCCTCTCTAAAATCGTTCTGCTGATCATTTCTCATAGAACAATAATATTCCATAACATTCACATATCATAACTTATTCAACCATTCTCCAGCCGATGGGCATCCCCTCAGTTTCCAGTTTCTTGCCACATAGGTCCCTTTTTGAATACAGATTCTGCTTTGAATTATTGACTCATGGAACCAGGAGATCATGATATACAGCAACAAGACTATATGATAAAAAATTCTGATAGACATGACTCCCTTCAACAATGAGATGATTCAAACCAGTTCCAATTGTTCAGTGATGAAGAAAGCCATATACACCCAGAGAGAGGCCTGTGGGATCTGAGTGTGGACCTCAACTTAGCATTTTCACACTTTCTGTTGATGTTTGCTTGCATTTTGTTTTCCTTCTCAGGTTTTTTTTTTTTTTTTTCTTTCTAGACCCGATTTTTCTAGTGCAGTAAGACAACTGTATAAATATGTATATGTATATTGGATTTATCATCTATTTAACATATCTAACATGTATTGGACTACTTGCCATCTGGGGGGGAAGGAGGGAAAAATTTGGAACAGAATGTTTTGCAAGGCTCAGTATTGAAAAATTACTCATGCATATATTTTGCAAATAAAAAGCTTTAATAAGAAAAAAAAGAATTATTGGCTCATAGTTGTTAATCATGAAGTGATTTCTGCAAAAAACCTTCAAAAAATGAGTATTTTCTGCTTGATCTGGACTTAGTAGGAGAGTAATAGTGACGGAGAGAGAATCTGAAATTTCTTTTGTCCGTAATACAGTATATACTCCATGGTTTTTGTTATTTATCTAATTCATCTAGTAAGATACGTGACTTCCATTATGTTAATTGAATGAATAATCAAAAGTATTTATGGTAATGATACTGCTATTGGTGCTGCTGTTTTGGTCTCTGACTTCCAGGAATTTATAATCTCTTTGCTAATCCAGAAACAAAAGAATATAAGGCAGGATCACTTCATGACATACCATTATTTGATACTGACTATGAAAGCTATAGTTCAGAGAAGGAAAAAGGTAATATGTAGTAGGAGAACTTGGATTTTTAAGGGAGATAATTTTTTAGAATCATAATTTTAGAGCTAGAAAGGATAAGATTACTTTAGAGATAAAGAAATTGAAACTCAAAGAGGGTATGGGATGTTGCTAGAGCCCAGACCTCCTGGCTCCATATTTAAGCCTCCTTTTCAGTGTGCTACATTATTTTCTAGCCTGTACTTATTTGTTTATTATGGTATTTAATACTTATTATTTATTTAATAATATTTAATATTATTTAATATTTATTTTATTTAATAATAGGTATTTAATAATAGGTATTTTTTCTACCTGGCATGTATGCCTTAGGACAGAGACTTTATATTATCTGAACTTAGCAGCTCACTCAATGCCTAGCATTGTGGTCTATTCACTATATGAACTTAATAAATGTTCTCTGACTTGAATTGTAGTACTCTCCATTTCAATCAAAATGTACTTTTTCCCCCCTTTCCCTTCAAGGTTATAGAGAAAACTATTTGATAAAAGTTCCTGAGTTGACTAAGAAATCCTTGAATCTTCTGAAATTGCTTATAGAAAGCAAGGGTAAAAGAACATTGGTAATGAGTCGATATGCCTTTTATTTTCTCTCCTTTAAAGCATGCATCTTTCATTTTAGTCTGTCAGACTGGAATATATGATGGTGATTTTCTGCTCTTAGAAAGGTAGTAAAAGTCTGAGAATGTGAATGTATTTATGTTAGAGTTAGAATTTCAGGGCTGTTTCTTTTAGAGGCATTAAAATTATTTAATTTTTTCTCTTCAATAATTTTTATCCACCCATCTGTATTTTCACTAGTTATTTCAGATTTAGGAAAATGAATCTTTATTTCTGTAGTCTAATCTTGATCCTATGATAGTTACATGCAATTATTAGGAATAGAATATCTGTTCTATTTCTAATAGACCCTTCTGTCTACTTTAGGGATCTCCTAACTAAATTCCTGTATGTTATAAATGAGGAAACTGAGGCTCAGAGAAGGGAAGTCACCTGCCTAAGGTCACATATCATCATCAGTGACAGAGCCAAGACTAGAATTTACTTCTTGGTCCCATGTTGTTATTTCTAATCAGATCCCCAAAGGACCAAACTGTAAATTGTTGCAGTACTTTTTTTTTTTTTTTTTCCAATCTGGAAGTTAAAAAGGGGGGGGGGCAGGATGAAAATCTTTATTTCAAAATAAAATTTAAATATTATATCAATTGGTCCACCTTGTCCTTCTGTTAAGAGATGAGGTCCCAAAGGGTGAGATCAAGGCAGGAAGTAGGATGGTAACTTCTCCAATAAAAAGGGTCTAACTCAGAGAACTAATTATTCAACTCTTTATTATCTTTCTGGCTCATTCTTTTGAATGATCGCTATAAAGAACTTAAAATTAGGGTGCTATAACTCCTTTAGTTAACTGAAAACATGCAGAATTTTTAGCTTTATTAGACTTTGAAAGATTCCCTCAGTAAGGAGGTCCCTGGTGATAGCTCTACTATTTAGAGATAGTGGGAGTTGGCTTTAGTTGGCAGCTCTTTGCATCCGCCATGGCTTATTTCGTTAGTTACTTCTATGTTCATGGGTGACGTCTGTTTCCTGTGATTGAAACCACAAGAAGAAGTGGTGAAGCCTCTGTAGGATATGACTATCAGGCAAGAAGCAGACATTAGACGATATCAGAAAAAGGAGTATTAATTTACATACATATTATGTCCAAAATGTCTATTTTTCCAATATTGCCAAAATTTTTCAGCTGCTCCCTTGTCAGGTTTCCTTAGGTATATCTAACTTCTCTTGTTTCATAGGTACTTTTTCAGAAAGTACAGGTTGAAAGTATTGAGAGTTGGTTGACATTTTAATAAGGGAAATTGGATAATACTGTATGCTCATTTGTACCTTATGTTATTAGAGCCAAAAAAAGAAAAACTGGAGATATGGTAATAGAATATTAGAATTAGAAGGATTTAAAAGGTTTATAGAAAAACCCAACCTGTCACTGTGTACAGGAAACACATATACAACTAGTCACCTAGTCTCTGTTGAACAGTTTCAGAGTTGGGGAGTTTTAATACTTCAGTGTCAGCCTCTTTGGACATATTTAAGAATCTGTGACTACCTTGATAAACTTTTGGCTCTTTGGAGCATGAACTATTATAGCTTAGAAATCTGAAAAAGTACAGATTTGTGTTCAGTCCAATTCAAGAGTGTTTAACTACTGGACATACTAGACCACATTATAACTCTCACTTGTAACACAATCCTGGGTTATTAATCTTTGTGTATTTCCATTTTGAATGTCCTCCCAATATAACTTTAGTATAACTACATAAAGGGTCAGCCTTCCCCCCCCCCATCACAATAGTTATTTTTCAAAATGTTTTTAGTTGGGTTTGTTAAGCAGTATTATAATTTTCTGTTAACATGATCATTAGTTTCAATAGGCAGAATGCTTAGTTGTGTGTTTCTAAGAGTTTATCTCATGATAGAAAAATGGAAAAGGATCTTTACTTAAAGAAATAAGAGATTGATGTGGGCAGTTTTAAAATTGTGTTAGGGGTGATTCCTGACTAGGAGCAGGGTGTCCTAGTGCTTCCTGGCTACAAGAAGAAGTAACAACAGCTGCAGGAACTTCCTGTCTGCCAGGCTCTGGGTGTGTCACAAGTGCCCACCCTCTAGTAAAGGCAATTAGGCCTGCAGCTTACATCACAACATGGGAGGAGAAGACAGTTGCTATAGAGATTGAGAAATAGCATTCCTGAGTTACTGACTGTATTTCCAAATGAGTGGACCAACACCCCTTTTCCAAAGTAGTAATCCCAGTTTCTCTAAGCCAAGGTAGTGAAAAGAGAGGTCTCAGAAAAAGAATAATGAATGAGATATTTGGAACTTGGGCATTATTTACATGGACCCTTCTCTCATCTTGAATTACCTATGTTTTTTTCTACAGGCTTGAATAGGACATGACTCCTAAAGAATTAGGAGGGAAAGAGAACTTTGCCCTATCTTTTTTCACATAATGTCAGAATATATTTGCAGACTTTGCCTTCCACTTTTTCCAGTAAATTAAGTGGGAGAGAAGCACCTTGTGATACTTGATAGCAGAATACTTTCTGGATGAGCTTCTTCCTTATTGGCAACTCATTTTTCCAACCTCTGAATATATTGTGGTATAAGGCCCTGGCAGCTTGTTCTGGTGGACCTGTGGTAGGAATGAAATGTTCCTAGCCTAGTTTCCACCTGTTCCTTGTACTGGAATAATGAAACCTGAGTGGATTTCTACCTTCTGTGCTATCAGCTATCTGGGATCTTGGTCCTGAGGCTATAGGAAAAGCAAGTAGAAGGCAAAGAGTTACTTTGTTCTTCACATCCTGGACACTTCTTGGGTTTTCATCAAGTTTAGAATGTTTTAGGCCATACTGCTAGGACAGATTTTCAAAATTCTAGTATTTAAAGTTGGTTTTCTCTCATTTAATCACAAAAAAAGAATAAGGTTTATTCAAGAATAAACCTCAAATTCAATTAGCAACTGCCTTTGTTTTTGTCACCCATTTTCTAATATAGTCTCTTCTATTGCATTTTTCCTATGACAGAAAAAAAGCTTAAGCAAAAACATGCAACATTCTACATTTGTAGTCAGTCCCTTACCTCTCTATCAAGAAGAAGCAAGGATAATTCATTATTATTCATGAAAACCAATTAGTCAGTTTGTCTGCCTTTCTTTGGTTTAGTTTTCATTTATATTATATTATATTTAGTAGTTGTACATAGTTCCTTGATTCTACTTATTTCTCTCCTATTATTTCATACATGTCTTTTCATACTTTCCTAAATTCCTCATACCTGCTTTTCCCCCCTTATGGTGAAATGATATTTTGTTACTATTATGCTACAGTTTATTCAGTTTTTTCCTAATATAGAAATAATAATTTTCCTTGTATTTTTCTAATATTTCCTATAATATGAACACCCAATTTATTTTTTGTTTTTTGTTTTTGTAAAAAAATGTCCTGATATGGATCTTTTTCTTCTCATGAGGCTTTTCTTTCTTTGAGATATATTGGTAAACTACACATCTGTCAGATTGGCTAAAATGACAGGAAATGATAATGATAACTGTTGGAGGGGATGTGGGAAAACTGGGACACTGATACATTGTTGGTGGAACTGTGAACGGATCCAACCATTCTGGAGAGCAATTTGGAATATGCTCAAAAAGTTATCAAACTGTGCATACCCTTTGACCCAGCAGTGTTTCTACTGGGCCTATATCCCAAAGAGATTTTAAAGGAGGGAAAGGGACCCACATGTGCAAGAATGTTTGTGGCAGCCCTTTTTGTAGTGGCAAGAAACTGGAAATTGAAAGGATGCCCATCAATTGGAGAGTGGCTGAATAAATTATGGTATATGAATGTTATGGAATATTATTGTTCTGTAAGAAACGACCAACAGGAGGATTTCAGAGAGGCCTGGAGAGACTTGCATGAACTGATACTGAGTGAAATCAGCAGAACCAGGAGAACATTATACACAGCAACAAGACTATACGATGATCAATTTTGATGGACATATTCTCTTCAACAATGATGTGTTTCAAACCAGTTCCTATTGTTCAGCGATGAAGATAGTCATATACATCCAGAGAGAGGCCTGTGGGAACTGAGTGTGAACCACAATACAGCATTTTAACGCTTTCTGTGAATATTTCCATGCATTTTGTTTTCCTTCTTAGGTTGTTTTTTCTTCTTCTCTTTCTAGATCTGATGTTTCTTGTGCAGTAAGATAACTGTATAGATATGTATACATGTATTGTATTTGTCATATAATTTATCCTATCTAGCATGTATTAGATTACCTGTCATCTAGGGGTGGGGAGTGGGGGGAAGGAAAGGAAAAGCTTGGGAAAAAAAAGTTTTTGCAAAGGTCAATGTAGAAAAATCACTCATGTTTTGTAAATAAAAAGCTTTATAAAAAAATAAAAAATAAATAAATAAAAAGAGATATAGGTAAACACCATGCAAAGCACTACTTTCAAACATATTTGAGGAAAATTATTTCCTTGAAACTTTGAATTTACAAGTATCTTAAAACAGAAACTAGGATAAAATTATTTAGTAATCTTTGAATAACATTCCTGTTTTTAATGTAGTTTCCAGATATTTCCTAAAGGTTATTAAAGGAAAACTCTTAGTTCTAGAATGGTTTATAGTGAGGATGGGCTGAGAGAACCTTTTTCTTCGGTCATTTCTTGAAGAATGGGGTTCTGGAAAGTCTTATTTCAACCTCACTTTTATACTGCTTTGCATATTGGCAGTTAATAAATGTTTGTTGAATTAGAAAACATACACTAATGTATATATGACCAGCTTGGCTGTGGAGAGGAAAGAATTTTGGAAAAGTGTCAGCCTAGCAGCCAGAGCTTGATCCTTCTTAGTGATCACACTCCCTTGTGACAAAGCAGTTGCCATCTCTGCATTTGGACTTTTTCCTTTTTTAATTTTACTTCCTTAAACTGAACAAAAGTTTTCTCAATTTATACATTCCATTTTGCAAACCCTTTATTACTCTTGTACCCTAATGAACTTAATGTATGGTTATGGTCTATCACCCCTGAAAAATAGTGAGATGGGAATTTAATTCATTATACTTCACATTCATTGTATTCATTATAATTCACAAATTATAATTTGTAGTTATTATAACTGGATTTTTTTCCTGACATTATCTTTGTCTTTTTCCTTTCATTAGAAGTAAAAAAAAAATTACCGTTTACCATTTAAAATTAGCCTTTGCTCTTTATATAACATCATGAGAATTGAAGCACTGAGATTAACCCATTGAATTTAATTATTGTATGTGCATGGCACTTTACTGATGGCATTGTAAAGTACTTTATAGCCATTTCTTCTTTACCATCAATATTATGGAATAGGATAGTACTAAATAAAGGTTGGGAAATCAAAAGGTGGAAGGAGAACAAATGGATTGCCTAATTATGTCTATCCACTAGGGATTGGGGGCAGATTTTATGGCAAATCTTAAAATAATTGAAATCTGTTGCTTGTACCATACCAGGAAATAAAGTATTAATACCAAAACTAGAGTTAAAAAATGGAAAGGATGGGCTGGGAACTCTTTTTTTAGATGTTGGAATTCTGAACCTATTCTTCCTATGTAGATTTAGGAGTAGAAATAAATAACTGGTTGTAAATGGCATTCATTGTCTCTCTTAACTTAGTTTGAGTAGTCCTTGTGACAGGTTCATTGTTTCCTAAAGAGGAAGTTGTCTTCCCCAACTTGAATGCTGTCCCATAATTGGATAATGCTCCTACTAAAGACAACTGACAGATGCATTTTTTGTGGACTGAAGTTGAAACTCATTTGTCTTCTCCTTGCTGTTCACTCATAGGAAGGGAGTTTATCGCTAAAGATTCAGCTGGCAGAGTTGTTCATTGTCACAGAATTCTTCTCCAGTTTGCCCATAATATGAATAAAAATGTTTTCCTTGGATATATTAAGCTGATTTATGCTTTTTCCGCTAGTAGTGGTGGTTTTTTGCTGAATGTTGTAGTCCAATACAAGTTTTGTTGTACTAGTTGGTTATTTATGGATAGTGTAGTAATTTTCAAGTATTTGAATGGCTGTAATATTGAAAAGATATTAGACTTCATGGGACCTCAGGGTAAAACCAGTAAAAGTGGATAAAAGTTGCAAAGGCTAACTTAGGCTTCCTAAAAATTAGTTGTGCAAGAATGAAATGAAGTGCATTAGAAGATGGTATAATGCTGTATGGATTCTTGTTTTGGATATAGTTTGGACTTGATGATTTCAGAGATCTAACTGTAATTCTATGATTCTGTAACTATTAGCTAGGATTTGGTGTGTAGTCTGTGGATATGGAACAGTTTTTCTATGTGAAACTACAGCTATTAACATCATGCTTTAACCAACTAACTAATTCAAACAGAAGGTACATTTTATCAGAAATCTTTGAAGTTAACAAAACTTCCATTCACTGGGTAATCTATTACTCTGCACTTCCTTCAAATGAACAGACATGGATGTTATGGAAGGGGTTTCTGCTGAATCTGTTAATTAATGGCATCAAGGATTGCAGAAGCTATATCAGAAGACCTGAAGTTACAAGTACTTCAGATTTTTGCTTCTTCCATCCTCGGCATTATGAAGAACTGGGCAAGTGATAGTATCCTTTAACTTTGTAGTTCTAGGGTAATCAGTTTCTCTAGATGCCTCAGATGAGCTCATTATGCACTTTGAACTGTGGAGTGCTACCTTGTCTTCTGCCAGTCCGAACTTTAACATTCATGAATTAAGCATAAGGGGTATAATTGGAGGTAGATATGTGCATACAATACT
The DNA here is from genome assembly GCA_023553655.1 of Myrmecobius fasciatus. Taxonomy (NCBI): domain Eukaryota; kingdom Metazoa; phylum Chordata; class Mammalia; order Dasyuromorphia; family Myrmecobiidae; genus Myrmecobius; species Myrmecobius fasciatus. The sequence continues at coordinate 67,301 of JAJPUD010009160.1, read as the reverse complement.
TATGGAGGTGGGGCAAGATGCTAATGTCTGACCTGATCTCCCTCTTATTCAGTAAACTCCCAAAACCCCCTTTTCCCTTCAGGATCAAATATAAAATCTTCTGTTCAGCTTTTAATGCTTTTATAACCTGCTTCTCTTTTCCAGTCTTTTTATACTGCTAACTTTTCCCCCCAAGAGACACTCATCTCCCATCTCATTGAAATTTCTCTAGCTTTCCCCCATGCCTGGAATATTCATTCTTATTTCTTTCTCCTGGCTTTTTTCAAGCCTCAGTTAAAATCCTGCCTTCTTCAAAAAGCCTGTCCTAGTCCCTGCAATATTAATGTCTTCCTTCATTTATTTCCAATTTTTCTAGTATGCATCTTGTTTGTATATGACTGTTTGTATTTTGTCTCCCCCATTTAATTGTGAGCTCAGGGATTAGCATAGCACCTGGCACATTGTAAGATGCTTAATAAATGTTTGTCATCTTGACTTAACAATTTATTTTTTAAAATGTTTTGTTGGTGCTTTTTAGACAATTGCTTTAATTTTCTAGTATCCATTGCCTCATCATGAAACTCTCCCTTGTAACAAAGTATAGTTAAGCAAAATAAAGTGCCACATTGATCATATATGGTGGCATATACCTCATTACACTTGTAGTTTACCATTTCTCCATGGACAAGGGTGTGTTATATTTTATCTTTAGCCCTCTGTAGTCAAATTTGGCCACTGAACTGTTCTGATATATTTCAGCCATTTTTTTTTTTTTAATCTTCTCAAGTTACTCTGAGTTTCCCATACTCTGAATTCTCCCAGATTGGGAGAGCAATTTATACAATAACAATACTGTAAAGATAAACAACTGTGAAAGACTCTGATCAGTGAAATGACCAACTGTGATTCCTGAGGACTGGTGATCTATCTCTACTACCCACCTCTTGACAAAAAAGTTATAATATTTAAATGATACATACATTTTTGAACAGAATTGTGGGGATTTCTTTTCTGACTCTGCATATTTATTACAAGGGTGTTAGATTTATTTTTTCTTTTACATTGGGATAGTGGTGAAGAAGAAAGAAAACAAGTACTTGTTAATTGAATAAAATTATTTGAATTTTTAAAAATTGGTTACATTTCTATACCACAATTTGTTTAGCTTTTCTACAATGTATTTCCATGGTTTTCTTTTTTCCCTGCCATAAAGGTTGCTGCTAGGAATATTTATATACAGAACTTTCTGTCATTGATTTCTGTTAGTTTGATAACCACTAATGAGATCACTGGATCAAGAAGAATTGAGTGACTTTTCTACGTAATTCTTAATTTTTTTCCAAGCATTGGATCAATTCACAGCTCCACCAGTGATTGATAGTTTCTGTCCTCCCAGTAATCTCTCTGGTATTAAACATCTTTCTTTTTAAAGTAATTTTTGTTAATTTGCAAAATCTTGAGGCTTTTTAAAATGTTTTTCTCTTATTAGTGATAAGGAGCAATTTTAAAAATATATTTGTTGATAATTTGTATTTCTTATGAGAACTGTTCATATCTTTTGATGTCTTACCAAGTGAATGTTTCTTGGACTATTTATATTAATTCCCTACGTATCTTAGATGTCAAATTTTTATCATATATTTGATGCCAAGCACAGTTCACAATTTTTGTGAAGTATAGTAATGAAGACAGGAAATATGTACACAGTGCCCTCTGACCATAGTCATCCTCTCATGTTAGATTCCTAAGTAATATATTTGACTAAGGAAGCTCCCTGTTTTTGAAGGAAGAAACTATACTTAAGTTACTTAGTTCAGTTCATTTGAGTTTGCCAAGAAGCCTATTTTTGGTATCATGATGTGTACTTGCTTCCAAGGGAAACTGTCCTAAAGAAATGAGTAGGATATTTGTTTACTTTCTATAATCAAAAGATTCCTTTTGCCACCCAAACTGCAAAGATTATTGTTTCCATTGCAAAATTGTAATATAGTAACTGACTCAGAATCCTGACTTACTCTTTTCCCTGAAGAGAATGAAGGGATAGTTTTTTCTTATGGTAACTGATGATCCTGGTTTATAGCAGCAATCAGAAATACAGTGCGCAGATATTTGTATGATGCTGTGGACTCTAAATCTGGCATATCTCTGAATGTTGTATTGATTTTATAAATTTTGTTGAGTTTGGGAACTTTCTTATAGGTAAAATCCTATTATAAAGAATGCCATTTTAACATTCCAATTAGTTGATGAAATGAAACAATTTCCATGCCCCAGGTAATAATCCTTAGTTTTTCTGGCTCCAGCAAATTTTATATAGAAATTGTTATAGAATGGATATCTTTAAAAGGACTGATTCTTGTAGATCAGTGTTTTTCTTCAGTAATTATTTTTTTATGCCAGGAGTTCAGTGAAATGCAGAGTAGAGGAAATTTTTAAAAAAGGTAAAACAGCATAACCAGATGAAGGCCATAGGAACAAGATTTGGGCAGCACAAGGAGGGAAGAACTCAGAGGGATGAATGTAGAGGGGAAGGTGTTGTCATTAAAGACAATTAAGAACTGTGCAGGGAATTTAAAGTATTTTGAGTATTAAGTGTCTACTGCATGGAAGGCCCTATATGTTTAACACTATGGAAGGCCTTAGTGTTAAAAAGAAAAAAAAATTGAGACTGTGTGTGTGTGTGTGTGTGTGTGTGTGTGTGTGTATAAGTATGTATATGTGTACAAAATATGTAAGAATCTATTTTGGCAGGAGGGGAAGGCACTAACTATTGGAGAGAACAGGAAAGGCCTTCTATAGGAGTTGGTAGTTGAAATTAAGGATTCTGGGAGACAGAAATGAGGAGGAATTTTTGTCCAGTCTTTGGGGGCTAATCTGAGCAAAGGAATGGGGATGGGATATGGAAGGGGTGGGGGGAGAGCACTAAGTAGATCATTTTGGCTCTAACAGAGTGTATTAGGGAAGAAATGTGTAGTAAGTCTCAAAAAGAAGATTGGAATCAGATTGTAAAGGATGTCGAATGCCAAACATAGAAATTTATATTTTATCTCAGAGACAATAGGAAGCTACTGAAGCTTTTGGAACAGGAGGATGATATAGTCAAATCTGTGATTTAGGAACATTAACAGTTGCTTGGAAGGTTGAGTTTTTGGAGGAGAGAGATGTAAGATAGAGAACATAATTGAAAGGCTTTTGAAGCAGTCCAAACATAAGTGATCAAGGCCTGAATTTTAAGTTGAGGGAAATAGAAAGCAGGGGATGTTCATAAGACATGTTGTGGAAATAAAAGGGGCAAGACTTGCTTTGATATGAGGGAGGAGGGAAAATGAAAAATTAAGAATGATGCAAGCTGTGAATCTGAATAACTGATAGGATGGTGGTGCCCTCAGCAGAAATAGGAAAATTAGGAAGAGGATTTGGTATGGACAAGAAGGGTAAGATAAGAAATTCTGTTTTGAATATGTTGAATTTAAAGTCACTATTTTGATATACTATTGAAAATGTCCTATAAACAGTTGGAGATATGGGAATGAAGAAGGCCAAGAGAGAGAGATTAAGGTAAATTTTATAGATACAGAAATCTTTTACCTAGAGATAATAATTAAATCCATGGAAACAGATGAAATCACTAAGAGAAGGTATATATAGAAAGAAGAGCTGTGGGGGAGATCCACAGTTAAAGAATGTGGATGATGATTCTCTAAATTAGAAGCAGAATTTCTTAATTTTTTTCCACTCATGATCCCTTTTTTGCTCGAGAAATTTTTATATGACCCTGGGTATATAGATATGTAAAATAGATATGCAAATCAAATATTTACTGATAATAAATCATAATTTTGCAACCCCCATATTCAATTATGAGACCTCATATGGGGTTGAAAATCACAGTATAAGAAGTTTAACTCTAAAAGAGACTAAGAAAGGGAGGGGGTCAGATCAAGAAATGTTACAAAAACCCAAGAAGTGGGTAAACTGAGAATTAGTCAGTAATGCCCAGTACTGTAGAAAGATCAAGAAGAATGAATCAGAGAATAGTTAATAAACATTTCTTAAGGAACTACCATGATTGAGGCATGGTTAAGTCCTGAGAATACAAAAAGAATGAAAAGTCTATTCCTCAAGAGTCTCATAATCTTTTGGAGGTTCTCACAATCTCAGGGATGAGAAATGAGAAAAGACTGGCTGTCAAAATGAGCAGTTAAGAGATTATTGGTAATTTGAAACATTTCCAGATTGCAAGGGCCTGAGAAATGAGTGAAAGGAGAAGTGAAGACAATATATATCAAGATGATTTTTTTCTAGGAGTTTGAAAAGGAGAAAGCTATAGGTTAATGTTTTGAATGAGATGAGTCAAGAAGGAATTCTGTTTTGTTTTGAAGGATGAGGGAAACCGTATATTTATAGACAGCAGGGGGGAACTAATGGAGAGAGATTGCGGGTTAAAGACAAGATGATTGAGAGAGCTGTAAATTATTGGATGAAAGGGATAGAATCAAGAGCACATTATATAGAGAGAGAAATGAAGGGGGAAGAAAGATTACCTTATCCATCAGCACCTGGAACAAGAGATGAGAGAATGAGTGATGTTGCAAAGGACTTTTTGGATATGCAATAGGCAAGCAGATGTTCAGGCCAATAATCTCTGTTTTCCCAGTAAAGTATGAGGTAAACTTTTGATAGTGGTGGGAATAGAGATAGGAGTTGGGCTAGAAGATGGGAGAACATTATAGTCATGGGTTGGGGTTAAGAGTACAAATCTAGCAACATTTACTTTCCTAGTTTACTACTATCTATTCTTCTATGTGCCTTCTTTAGGACCTCTTTTTTTTTCCTAGTTTTCTGGGGGACCTCCCCCAAAAAAGTACATTAATACATACAAAAAAATCTCTTAAAGAATCTGTGTTTGAAAATTCACTGTGCTTTGAAGCTTTTAAACTTTTCATATAACAAGTAAAGCATACCCCCTTTTCACTCTGTTGGCAAGTTCTTGAAAATGTGATTTTTTTTTTTTTTTTTTTTTTTACTATTGCTTTTGTTTGCTGTTTGTCTCTGCCCTCTGCTGGAATGTCAGTATTATCACAAATGTTAGCAGCTTTTCATTCATTAATGAGAAATGCTGCATATGAACATGCATTTGTGTGTGTGTGTATGTCTGTGTATGTAATTCCTATTTGTGCCACAGGAGTGACATATAAAGCATCTTAATTTCTACCAAAAATGTATTTTATTTAAAACTTGTGAAAACAGAATACCCACAGTTTTTTAGAAGAAACTTTGTGTCAAACTCGGAGGCAAGAATTCATGAGAATTTCTAATAGAGATGATACTAGATTAAGAATACAGAGATGTAAATGTTAGACCTAGTTCTGCCACCCTACCAGCTGTATGACTTAGAGCAAATCCCTTAAACTTTAACATTATACCTTACTTATTTTATTTAACTTCAAAATCAAAGGGCTTAGATTACATGTTTTTGCTGTTCCCTTCCAGTTTAAAAAAATATTTTATGATTCTAGGTTTCCTTCACTGTCTAGCACCTTTAGGCACTGTGGGAGATAGAAAAGAGGCTTAACGATATTATTTCTGTCCTTAATGCATTTACATTCTAAGTGGGAAGACAACTAACATAGAAAATCATTGGCTTTGGAGCTGCAAGAGGCCTCATAGATGCTTTATTCCAACCTCATTTTACAGATAAGAAAACTGAAACTATAGGGATTTAATGATTAAAGGATGATTAAGCATTAAACTTTGTCAGTGAATATAAGTAAATAGAGAAGAAAACAGCTTTGTGTTGGCTAAAATACAGCACAAATAAGGGAAGGATTTAGGATTTATATAATTGCGGGAGAGATATTCAAATGTACATTGAGAAATAGTGGAAAAAATTAGGTGTTGAATAAATACATTCTTGAGAAAAGTCAGGATTTTAGATTTGATGTTCTAAATAAATAGAAGGAAGTCAAACTACAAGTAGTCTTTCAAAAGTATTCTACTTGGGGCAACTAGGTGGTGGAGTGGATAGAGCACCAGCCCTGACGTCAGGAGAACTGAGTTTAAATCTAGTCTCAGACACTTAACAATTCCTAGCTATGTGACCCTGGGCAAGTCACTTACCCGTAAATGCCTCAGCAAAAAGCAAAAACAAAAAACAAACAAACAAAAAAAGTATTCTACTCCATGTAATATATAGAACAGAAAGGTCAACTGTTTCAGTGATTCATATTGGACAAGGGAATGAAAAAGAAAGTGAATCCAAAAATCATTTCAGAGAAAGAAATGAGAGAATCTTTTTCCCTTAAGTATGATATAAATAGAACAAAAACTACATGAGGGAATCTCTTAGGGCATCTTATGGTATTTTTATTGTTTAATTGTGTTTTTCAGTTATATCTGACTCTTTGTGATCCCATGTGATCCCACTGAGAGTTTTCTTGGCAAAGACACTGGAGTGATTTGCCATTTTTTACTGATGAAACTAAGGTAAACAGGGTTAAGTAACTTGCCTAGGATCACGCAACTTAATAAGTGTCTGAAACTAGATTTGAACTCAGAAAGATGAGTTTTTCTGACTATAGTCCCAGTGCTCTTATCTGCTGCATCACCTAACTACATTATACATTATAGTCATTTTAGTATTATCTATTCTGGCAGTAGACTTTGAGTTCTAGGGCAGATCATTGAAAACAGTGCTCTTTTAGGACCAAAAATAGCTTTGGATTGATGTCTGGAGCTATCTGTACCCTTCCATCTCAGATACAGTAATTGTGTTTGCCCCACTTGGTTTTGGTGGTTTCTAGTAGGGAATTGTCAGAAACCTTCTTAAATGGTGTTTCCCAGATGGGCAATCTCATACAGAATCCAGTGGCATTGAACAAGATTCTCTGAATAGGATTATAGATCTAGAGCTAGAAGAAATCTCAAAGGTCATCTTATTTAATCCTCCCATTTTACAAGTGAGGAAACTGAAGTCCAGAGAAGTTGTGACTTGTCCAAAACCACAGAGGTCTGAGGTATCAGAGGCAGGTTTTGAGCTCAAGTCCTCTGACTCTACTGTTCATCTTTCTGTTCTAAGATGCAGTAGGTAACTTCATTCTTGGCACTGCTTAAGAACCTGGGTTTTTTCAGAGCAAAATTTAAATTCTAGCTGATTCAGGAAAATGAAATAAAACATAAAGACACCACGCAGTAATGCTTATTAGTGAGGTTTCAAAACCCCTATGGATCAGAAATCTGGGATAGAATGATAAGATTCAGAGAAGATATGGCAGTCATGGTGAGCACAGGCTTGTTACTGCTTCCCCTTGCTATGCCTCATCTGTAATGAGGCTGACTTCCTCTTCGAGTGGTAGTACTACTTCGAGGAAGAAGGGTATCTCTAAGAGTAGTGGTTCAAGTGGCATCTGCTCTATTACCATTTATTACTATAAGAAGAGGAGTTGAATTTAGGATTAGATGAGAACAAAGAGTATCTGTAGAAATAGATCAACTATTCTTGCTTTTAGCTCTTTTTTTGAAAAAGGCACATGCAGTTCTCCTTAAAACTTTCTTCTCTTTCCCCCATTCCCACCCTAACTTTTACTCCACCCAGGAGGATAGTTAGGCAATTTCTTCTTTGCAATCATTTGAGGATATGGGGACATATTAGTGTTTTCCCATTATTTTCTCTTCTCTTTTCCTAATCCATCTTGTGCTTAGAGTGTTTTCACTAAACTGTCTCCCTCTTTTTCCTCCTTCTTGTGTTTCATAGACTTTGAAGCGGCTCATGGCAGATGAGGTAAGGTGATTTTGTTTTGCATGTAGTTTTCATAATTCGCCTCCAATGATGATTACCAGTTGTTAGATCATATCTCCATGTACACATGCTTTCCAGTACTGAGTAATTGATATTGTTTTTTTCTCAAGGTTCTCCATATGTTTCTCACTATCCTCTGCTGTGTGTTTGACCTTTAATTGCATGTGCTTTTTCTCTGCCCAAAGTTCATCACTTTCCAAGATTAAAATGGAATCCTTCAACTCTGAACTATCTGCTTGTTTAAGATGGGCACTAACCAGTTTTAAGGCCCTAAATGTGGGTACAAATTTTTATAATTTAACAGCTGCATGAGGGGGGTGATTGTTGGTTCTTTTGGCAGTTGTGCTTGAGGCTTGCTAGTGAACACATTATAATTTTCCTCTGCCAGGGATGGTTCATGAATATTTGAAGGTAAGATTCCAGTTAACTCTGGAACTCTGGAATATAAATGTGTATCCAAGAAAAGGAGTTTAGCCTCAAGTTAATACTATTATTTCCAAAACATCCAACCAGCAGATCTCCTTCTGCTTATATAGCATCTGTGCTTAGGTACTATGATCTATACAGAATTAGATAAATGATACTGTTCCTTTCTCCATGGAGTTTGCTCAGATATTTTATGCTAGAAGAACCTGAATTCAAGAATACTTTGAAGGACCAAGCAAATTTTTGTATCAGTTGATTCTCCTGGTCCTTTTAATTAAGGACTGTGGTCCTACATAGCTTTGGATTTGGCAAAGAAGTTTTATAAGGGCCTGGTTGCTTCTCTTGCTGGTGCTTGAGGGAAATAATGTATGATAATAGTGCAGATAGGTTAGAATGTTAGGTATTAGCTTTTTTGAAGCTAGAGAAGTGGTAGAAGGTAAGGGAATTATTAATTTTACTTTAAAGAGTCCTTACGACTCAAAAGTGTCCTCAGTATTGGAGAAAATCACTTTATAGTGATAAGGGTTAATTTGCCATGTAGTTCTTTGATAATTGTTACAGCCATTTCATACTAGAAAAATCCTGGAACTAAGTTGGGTTCTTTTGTCAGTGACTCCGCAGAGCCATAGATGTGTAAGGCCTTAGATGATTGGTTTTTAGTGCAGAAATAAAACTGGATCAATGACAATTTTATTTTTCTTTTTTAGCTGGAGAGATTTACCAGTATGAGGATAAAGAAAGAAAAAGAAAAGCCCAATTCTGCTCATAGGAATTCATCTGCATACTATGGTGAAGATCCTTCTGCACAATCGCTTCAGGATGTCTCAGATGAGCAAGTGTTAGACCTTTTTGAACAGATGCTGGTAAGTTCAAAGCCTTGAGACGAGTTGCTTATTCTTGAAAATATGTCATTGGACATGATATGCTCCTTTCCATCAATACTTCTTCAGTGAGCTTTTTCTGCTCTATTACAAGAATCTTAGATTTAACTGGGAACTGGAACACTAGAATGTGCAAAGACTAGCTTATTTTGGGGGGTTGAGCTTTGTACTACTTAAACTTTTGTCCAGTTTCTGAATGTTCAGGTCCTACTGAATGAACAGAGCTAGTCTCTTAAAGTGTATCTTTTGGGGGCTGGGGTTGGAGGTAAAAGATGCATAAACAAGAAAATGAGATACAGGGAAGTATAATTTGCTCCAAGTCACAGAGTTAATAGTAAATCTGGTAAGAGAACTCTTGAGTGATTCTTCAGCTTATACTAAAATCATTAAACATGTTTTGCAGATAGGGATCAGCAACAACTGATAGGTTTTATGTAAAAGAGGTTTTTAAAAAATGTGTTTGTTTTTTGCTTTGTTTAGAACATACTTTTCTAAACTGTAAGTTCTGGTAAAAAACCTGTCTTACATCTTTGCCAGTGCTTGCTGTAGTATTCAGCCTACATAAGAACTTGATAAGTGTTAAATAAACAGAAAGAGGGCAATCATATCTTTTGGGAGTTAGAAAATTCTTTTGTAAGCTTGCTAAGACTAATTATGACCTTATACAAAGGCTTTGCTTTTAATTTAAACATCATGGCACATTGAACAAGGGTTGGGTTTGAATCCTAGTCCTGATCCTTGATAATTATATAATGAGTATAAAACTCATTTAATCTCTCAGCCTCAGTTTTTTCATCTGTAAAATGAAGATAGTAATAGTGGCTCTGTATATAACAGGGTGATTGTGAGGAAAGTACTTTTTTAAAAAAATTAATCTTTTAAAATATGAAATGCATACCTTTATTACATGTATATAATTTTTTTTAAAGCATAGAAAAAATTCAACATGTTAAGTTGGACTTTGAACTTCCTTTGGTTCTCTTCTATGAATTTAAAAGAAAATGTTTCAAAGGCCCTCTTTTTTTTAATATCATTATCATCTTTCTCAATTAAAAAAAAAATAACTCCTCCTTTATTGAAAAATGAGCATAGTTAAATAAAACAAATTTACACATTAGCCATGGCTGGGGGGGGGGATATAAATATATAATTATATATATATATATATATATATATATATCAG
>JAJPUD010009160.1:0-56934 GCA_023553655.1 Myrmecobius fasciatus | reverse complement strand
TTCTTCACTTCAAGTTTATTACCTTTCTGTTAGGATGTGGGTAGCATGCTTAATCATATGTCCTTTTAGAGTATTGATGATTACTGCATTAATAAGAGTTCTTACATTTTTCAAAGCTTTTTTCTTTACAATGTATAAATTGTTCTCCATTCTGCTCACTTTCCTATGCATTGTTATACATATTCCTTTGTTTCTTTTAATCCTTTCCTTTTATCATTTTAAAAAATGTAATAATAGTTTATCGCACTTATATTCCATCATTTGTTTAGCTATTACCCAACTGATAGCTTCCCCCTTAGTTTCCAGTTTTTTTGCAACAACAAAAAGTGCTGCTATTAATATTTTGGTATTTATAGGTTCTGAGGAAAGTATTTTGTAAACCTTAAAAACTATGGAGATATGAGTTCTCCTTTCCTATCATTACTGACATTTTCCTTTAATAATGATCCTGAGTAAGGAAAGCTCAGCTATCTAAAGTCAGAAATTGTAATCTCTTGTCTTAGGAAGTCTTACAAGTGGCAGGCATTAACAAGTCAGCAAAGGCAGCCAGTACAATCAGTGGTGTGTTTTGGTAGTATGTACAATATTCCAAACTTGTATTCCCCTACCTTTGCAAATAAGGAAGAGAAATGAATTTTCTCATCTCTTGTGCGACAAGCTTGATGATTTTTAAAATTCTTGTTCTTTCAAAGTTTTTCTTTATGTGGTTATAGTCATTGTTTATACTATTTTCCTGGTTTTGCTTTTCCTTTACTTTTCATTACTTCATAAAATTCTTTCTTTGCTTCTCTATATTATTCATACTCATTGATTCCTGTGGTGAAATAATACATGATTACATCCATATATCATAATTTGTTTAAATGTTGCCTACTTGATGGACATCTACTGTGTTTCCAAGACTTGATACTACAAAAGAGTGAAAATAAAAAATATTTTGGTATATATGATACCGTTGTTGACTTTGTTCTTCCTAATTGTTACTACACAGAGAAAGCAGATAAGCTTTTCAGATTTCACTTATCATATTTTGTGTACAAGTCACTTATTTCTGAGATTCACTTGTATCAGAAGTGACTTCCCACAGGCAGCTAGCTGATCTAGTAGATTGATCACTGGACTTGAAGTGAGAGAGATCTGAGATAAAATCTTATCTCAAAAATTTACTAGCTATATGACCTTGGGCATGTTACTTAAACTTGCATAGTCTCAGCTTCATCTATAAAATGGGTTTGAATAATAGCACTTCCCCTCACAATGTTCTTGTGAGGCCCAAATAAGATAACATTTTTACAGTTATGTTTACATATTTTGCAAAGCAAATATGCATATATTAGCTATTTTTAAAAAAATATGATTTCTAAAGTTTCTAGTAGGGCTAATTGTATGCTGTATCTATCAATGGGGAATAAAAAACCATGACTGTAGTTGTTGGGACACTTTAAACTTTTTTCCAGACCAAAAACATGTCTGGAAAGGACTCAGAAACTGAGTTAATGTTTTGCTATTCTGGAAACTAGCTTCTTTCTCAGAGAATTATTTGCTCTGAACAAAATGGAAACCTGACAGATTAACTAATTGTGTCTTGGTTTCCTAAATAGGTCTTCAATTGCGACTGTAGTAAATCTGTCATATTTTTCATTTTCATAGATTATACAATTTATTTATTGTTTGTTTGTTTGGTTTTTTAAATTTTATTTTATTTGCAAAACATATGTATGGATAATTCTTCAACATTAACCCTTACATAGCTTTCTGTTACAAATTTTTCCCCCCAACTCCCCACCCCTCCCCTAGATGGCAGGATATCCATTACATGATAATTATGTTTAAATACTTGGCAAATCGAATATATGTATACATATTTCTAAACTTTAGATTATACAATTTTATAGAAAATAATAATTGGTTGAGACAATCAGAATACTTCCTGTGTGGTAGGAATACATACTTCTGAATACTAAATGAGCTGAATTTTTGTTTCTTTGGATATAAAGAAGAATGAAAAAATTCCTTTAACTTCATGACATTATGTGGAATTTCAGTTAGCCAAATTGACAATAGAATTTGCTTCCTGATTAGATGACTCCCACTAACCTTTTTTGTCTGAGTACCAGTTTTAGTAGACACATTCTGGACTCATGCTTTTTTTCTTTGCCAATGTGCACTTAAGATATACACAAACTTTTTATTGTAATTGTGATCACCAAAGACTCCTTACATAGAGGTAAATGATATCATTTATGATGGGCTATTAATTTTATTCCTGTAGGAGCCAACAGTATTTCATATTATCATTGTGCTTATTAACCTCATCTCTACAAGGAGGAAAAAATGGTTTAGGATAAGATCACCCAGGGAAAGTAAATAATTAGAGCCTGGAACTATAGATTTAGCTGATGCCTCTGGGGGATAGTTCTCAGATGGAGTAATATAATAGATTTTAAAGTCTACTTTACTGGTGAGAGAGCTATTCAACGTGAAGAGGTTTAGTCTTTAGGGAAAGGAATGATGAATTTATTCAGTAAACTTTTAGTGTGCATAGCACTCTACCAAGGCCACGAAATATAGAACCTTGTAAATATGATTTTGTTTTCTACATTTTTATCCTATCAGCTGGATATGAACCTGAATGAAGAGAAGCAACAACCTTTGAGAGAGAAAGACATTGTCATCAAGAGGGAGATGGTATCCCAGTACTTGCACACCTCGAAGGCAGTGAGTTTACTTTTTTAAAAAAATTATTTATATTTGTGTAATTTATTTATTTGTAGCATTCATTTAAAAAACTTTTTTGAGTTCCAAATTCTCATTCTTTTTCCATCCCTCCCCATTAAGAAGGCAAACAGTTGTACATGAAAAATCATGCAGGGTTTATTTCCATGTTGCCACAAAAAAGCAAGAAAAATAAAGGGGAAATATGATTCATTCTACACAAACAGTTTCAGTTCTCTCTTTGAAGAAGTAGCATTTTTCATCATGAATCATTTGGAATTGTCTTGAATCATTGTATTGATCAAAGCAGCTAAGTCTTTCACAACTGGTTATCGTTACAGTATTGTTATTGTGTATAATGTGCTCCTGTTTTAATAGTTTATATAAATCTATTGAGATTTTTCTGAAACTATCCCCTTTATCATTTCTTATACCACAATAGTATTATTATCTATTACAGCTTGTTCAATCATCCCCCAATTGAAGATCATTCTTTCAATTTCCAATTCTTTATTAAATTACTGCTAAAAATATTTTTGTACATACAGCTCCTTTTTCTTTTTCTTTGATCTCTGAGATACAAATCTAGTATATTGCTGGATCAAAGAGTATTCAGAGTTTTATAATCCTTTGGATATAGTTCCATATTTTTCTCAGAGTTGCTGGACAGATTCACACTTCTACCACAAAGACATTAATGTCCCAGTTTTTCTACATCCCCTCCATTTGCCATTTTCCCTTTCTGTCATGTTAGCCAGTGATAGGTGTGCTATGGTACTTCAGAGTTGTTTCAATTTTTTCTCTAATCATTAGTGATTTAAAGCATTTTTCATGTAAGTATAGGTAACTTTGATTTTTTTTTCCTCTGAAAACTAGTTTCCAATACATATCCTTTGACTGTTATCAGTTGGAGAATAGCTCTTATTTTTGTAAATTTGACTCAGTTCCTTATATGTTTGAGAAATGAGCTGTATATCAAAAAAACTTGCTATAAATTTTTTCCCTAGTTTTCTGTTTTCTTTCTAATTTTGGTTACATTGGTTTTGCTTGTGCAAAACCTTTTTAATTTGATATAATCAAAATTATCCATTTTTTCCCCTCTAATCCTCTATCTCTTGTTTGGTTATGAATTCTTCCCTTAATCATAGATATGCCAAATAAAATTTTCCATCCTCCCTTAATGTGATATTTCCTATGATATCACTTTGTATGTCTAAATCATGTGTATATTTTGCCTTATCTTGGTATATGTTATGAGATGTTGATCTATACCTAGTTTTTGCCAACGTGTTTTCTAGTTTTCCAGTAATTTTTGTCAGATATTGACCAAAGACAAGATTACTATAGTCATTTGGTACTGCTTACTGGATTGTCCTGATGATTACTGCTTCATAATGTAGTTTGAGATCTGGGCTAGACTGGATGGCAGTGAGTTTTGAGATATGGCCATAACATTGGGAGACTGCCATTACTTTATTTTAGATATATCTGTCTGTAATGTCTGTTTTTATCCTAACATACAGCTCTAAATACTTTAACCCTCCTGTTTGGACTCCTTCTCTTTGGCCTCTATGAAGTGTAATGGGAAAGGTTCCCTATAGATTTGTCTAGTCACCTGTTCAGTGTTCTGAGTGATGGAACTCTAGTGTCCTAAGAAATGTTGGTTAGCTAGTTTTGGCTCTCAGATATTGATCTATCATCATTGCCTGTTTTCTTTCCAGGGCATGAGTCAAAAGGAGAGCTCCAGATCTGCCATGATGTATATCCAAGAGCTTCGTTCAGGTTTAAAGGATATGCCTCTACTTAGCTGCCTAGAGTCCCTTCGTGTATCTCTTAACAATAACCCTGTCAGGTGAGAGATTGCTTCATCTGGGGAAAGCCACTGTAGAAGTCTGAGGATGTGTATACTAGATGTAAGTTGTTGAGCTGATTTGACACTGCATTGATTCTATGTATTCCTTACAGCTGGGTACAGACCTTTGGAGCTGAGGGCCTTGCAAGCTTGCTGGACATACTTAAACGACTCCATGATGAAAGAGAAGAATCTCCTGGGTGAGGGTCTCTTGAATCTCTCTCTTCTAGAAAGAGGAAAGCAGAAAATGGGCAAGACCATGTGTTTTGTGATAGCTGTTTTACATAAAATATAATGGATTAGAGAATTAGATTAGAGAATTAGAGCTAAGGTTGGAGTTTTTTCTCTTGGATAGTTAAGGGTAAGGCAAGGTACAAGGAAAGGGAGCCTAAAATTAAACTTTAGATAAATATTCCAAATATCAAACATCTTCTGGAGGTCAGATTATCCTCACTCAAACTAGAAGTAAGGTGTGGGTAACTGTCTAGTAAAATCTGTCCTGCTCAGGGTTGTTCTTGATCTGGATATCTTTCATGTAGTTGGTCTAGTCCTAGGATTGGGCGAGGAGTATGGGTTAATTTCAGTGCAAATTTGAAGAATGAGTTAATTCTGAGATGGTATAGACAGCAGGGGAAGTACCTAGCACTAATTTAAGCTCATTGTGAAGCTTGAGCCACATTGATGTCCCCAACCTTCTGGTTTTCCTTTAAAAATAGGATGATCCAGAGCAGGTCTCAATTCCCAGAAATGACATACTTTTTGGATGTGGTACTCTAGAACTGAGTTTCTAGCTATTTATGCTGAACATTTTCACTTTCTCATTTCTCACTAGCTTTTCAAGCCCTTGCAATCTGTATAGAACCCAACCATTCTACTGAAACTCTTTTCTCAAAAGTTATCAATGATTTCCTAACTGCTAATCCCAGTGACTTTTTTTAGTCTTCCTCCTTCTTGCTGTAACTTTTGACACTGTTAACCTTTGTCACCTCCTAGATTCCTACTTCTCAAAGCGTATTCATAGTACTATCAAATTCTCATTTTCCCATCCATATGAATATTATTTCTGTCCTTTTTTGGGGGGATCATAATCCATATCCCATCTTCTTTGCATTAGTATATTCTGTTACTCTTCATCAATCAATTAGTAAATATTTATCAAGCAAGCATCAGCCATATGCCATATATGCTAGGGACTAAAGATACAGATACAAAAATGAAACAGTCCCTGCTGTCAAGAAGTTCACATTTTGGGGTAGCTAGGTGTTACAGTAGATAGAGCACTGGCCTTGAAGTTAGGAGAATCTTGAGTACAAAACCAGTCTCAGACACTTAATGCTTCCTAGCTGTGTGACCCTGGGTAAGTCACTTAACTCCAATTGCCTCAGCCAAAAAAAAAAGTCTTACTATTAGGGAGTACAACATGTACCTAGATAAATAATTATAGGATTATACAGAATAAATTCAAAATGATTTTGCTTGGGGACACTAAAAATGAATGGCTGGCATGTATATAGTAAGACAGATGAATTGACTTGCTCAGGATGACACTAATAAATATCTGAGGCAGGTTTTCCCTAATTCCAATTCATTATGTTCTTTATCTACTGTAGCATGTAATTGCCTCTACTGGAGAAGTCATGAAAGGCCCCAAGGGGCATTTGAATTGAGGTTCGACAGGAGCTGCAGGTTTGAAGTGTTGGGGGTGAAGAGGGAAAACATTTTAGACATGATAGAGAAGCAAAGAAAGGGCGTAAGGCAGGAGAAAGAATGTCACGTATAAGAAACCAGAAGTTAGCCAAATTGATTGGAATATAGTTTGTGAAGTAGAGTAATCTGCCTGGAAAGGAAAACTTAAGATAAATGCTGAATGGAAATGTGTATTTATTCTAGATCAGAGCTTGCTTTTTTTTTTTTTTTTTTTATCAGAGCTTTTTAAGCAGACAATTGATCTAGTCAAGCCTGGGCTTTAGAAATAATAATTTTGTAGCTGTGTAGAGAATGATTAGAAAGATAGTAGACATGAAGCAGCGAGACCAATTAGATAACTAATTCCATAGCTTAGGTAAAGGGAGATGAGGATCTGAATTAGAGTGGTTGACCCCTTCCCACTCCCTTTCCTGATTCCTTTACTTCACTTCTTAACATTACTCAAGAAGTTTATGTATTGTCTCTATTCACATGACTTTTAAATTTATATATATCAAGCTCCTGATTCTTTCCTGAGCTTCAACTCTGCACCTGCAATTTCCTGCTAGACTCTCCATCTGAATTTCTTATAGGCATCTCAAAATCAGTATATCCAAAACAGAACTCCTCTGTGTCCCAAAATGTATTCCTTTTCTTCATACCCTGTTTTTGTCAAGTGTACCACCACCACCACCACCACCACCACCATCCTTCCAGGCACCTAGGTTCACAGATTTCAGAGTTGACTCTTAATTCTTAATGACCAACATCCAGTTGCCAAATTTTATTATTTCTACCTCCACAACATCTTTTACCCCTTCCTTTCACTCCACTCTTACATCCAGCATCCTAATTCAAGCGCTTATCACTTCTCACCTTGATTTTTATTTATTTTTTAAAATTTATTTTATTTTTTTTTAAAAGGATAAGAAAACAGAAAAATAGAGAAGGAATACAAAACAAAATAAAACAAAAGAGAACATTGTCATGTGCTAGCAGAACATGATGGAGAATTCAAACTACATAGCAATGAATTATCAAATTAAGAAAGTGTATTGTGTGTGTGTGTATTAGTGGAAGAAATTTAATTCATGAATGCCTTTTTTTTTTACTTCCTTGTAAATTGTGCTTTTATTTTCTGCAGTATACCTTATTATTTTTATTCTTTTTCCATCTTTTGTCCCCCCAATCCTAAGTAAATTATAGTTAGGAAAAGATATATTTATGTATACATATATAAATATATGAACACATGCACACGCGCGCGCACACACACACACACACACACCCCTACCTTTCCTATCCCAGTCTTTACAGATTGCTTTAATTGTGTTCCTTAACTTTTCTTGCTATTACTTAACTTCCCCCCGCTCAATAATTCCCTCTCTTGTCTTCTTCCTCACCCTTTGCTTTCCCATCCTCCCATTCTTCCCCCCTTATTTTTTTTATAGATTTTTGGAGGTTGCTATGCCTTTCATGATATATATATAGTGTTGCATATTATTCCCGGTGGCTCACCTTGATTTTTAAGTCTCCTAATTGTTCTCTGTTCTTCAAGTCTTTTCCCTTTCTAATCCATTTTCTATATTCTGCCAATTAACTATTCCTAAAGCATAGTTGTGGCTACCTCACTTCCGTGCTTAAGAGGCTTCAGTAAGTATTTTTCTAGGATAAACTACAAGCCTCCAGTCTGGCATAGTTATTCTTCACATTCTGAACCAAATCTCTCTTTTCAGAATAATTGTTTATTACTTCCTCTTAAATATTCTATGTTCAGCCAAACTGGTCTGCTTACTGTCCCAGTAGAGGTCTTTCCATCTCCTGTCCCATGCCTTTGCCTAGACTGTCCCCCATACCTACAATGATTTCCCTCTTCACCTACACCTCTGGAATCTCCCTTTTTTTTTTTTTTTCCCCAAAACAGATGCCATACTGTAGGATACTCCTACCCTACTTCGTAGTGTTCTCCCCTCCCCATTTGTATTATCTGTGTATAAATTTTATTATATACTTCTATGTATGCCTATTCTTCTGAGTAGAATGTAAACCCCTTGAGGGTAGAAACTCTGGTTTTATTTTCATAACTAATAACCTAGTATAGTGCCTGTCATACATGAAGTCCTTAATGAATGCTTTTTTAATTTTAATAGGGTATAATGGAGTGAGATGTTAATCTGTGGGGTATTTTTCTAGATAGTAATTTTAGTATTTTAGTGAACAGTTGCTTCAGGGATCTAGAAATTTATACACTGAACATAAAAATGGAGAGGGGAGAACAGGGTAGAGGTTTCCTACAGGAGGTGGCAATCTGTTTTGGAAAAAAAGGGAGACTACTCCTTGCTTTGATGTAGCCATCAACCCTTTTATAACTTAGTAAATAGCCTGAGTAGAATTGGCCAAAAAATTTATCACACTTATCAACTGGATTTCAAAGACAGTAGACATGGATCATTGGATCAGTATTTAAAGTCTTTTCAGATTGGTTGAATTTTTCAGATTTTGTGATCCATACCACACTGAGGCATTGAGATAGGACTTTGAAAAAATATGAAAGAAAATTGATTCTGTGGGTGCCTAGAAGATTAGTGGGAAGATATGTGGTCCTATTCTTACCAGATAATCTTAACTTTGAAGCTCTAAAACATCTAACCATATCATTTTTTACTCAAGTCTCCAGTGACTTCTTATTCCTCTAAGTTACAAATTCCTCTCTCTAATATATAAAGTCACTCATAATCTGGTTCCAACATAACTTTTCAGCTCCTTCATACTCTCTAGAATCCAGCCAGGTCATCCTATTTTCTGTCCCTCAAACTTAGCATCCCATCTCCTGTCTTCATGCCTTTTTCTCTCACAATTGGAAGCATTTCTTCTTTACCTATACTTCTCTTGGCTTAAAATCCTCAACTTCCTTTAAGATTCAACTCAAGGTTACTTACCCTAGGCAATATTTCCAGATTCCCTTTATTTGTGGGTGCTGTTACCCTCCTCAAATGATCTTATCTTTACTCATTTACATGTTCCATTTCATTTCCTTCTGTAAAATGTAAAGCTCCTTGAGGGTTGGGATTGCCTTATCTTGGTTTTACTAAATTACTTCCACAGCAAACACTTAAATGTTTATTGAAGTGAATGGCTCTGCCCCTTTTGTGCCTTTAGGATTTCAGGGTTGAATTTTGTGTTCCAGTTTAGGAGCTTCTCCTATAGATGTTGGGAGAAAATGAAGCATTAAAGGCATTTCACTGATTGTTTCTTCTTTATGCAGAAGCTATGACAGCCGTAATAAGCATGAGATCATTCGCTGCTTGAAAGCTTTTATGAACAACAAGGTGAGATCTTTTCCCTTCTCCATCTTCCTATGTCTTCCATACTCATACCCAATCCTCTCTCCACTTGACAACTCCAAAGTCAGCCAAGAGCATGAGGTTAAATGATTTCATTATGCTAGTTCCTACCTATTTTTTTTAAATGGTATTTATACATCCTTAATTAGTCCTTTCCAGCTTAGTTGTCTTCCTCCCTTGGTTTTTTTTGTCCTTTGCTTGTTGATTTCCTAATCTGCACATATTCTTAATCTCTCTCCGTAATAATAATAACAAACATTTATATAATGCTTAGTATATGCCAGACACTATGCTAAGTGCTCTACAAATATTATCTCATTTGATCTCACAAAAACCCTGGGAAGTAGGTGCTATTATGATTTTCATTTTATAGTTGGGAAAACTGAAGCAAACAGAAGTTAAGCTACTTGTCCAGGGTCATACAGCAAGGAAGTATTTGAACTTCGATTTAAACTCAGATCTTGTTGACCCAAGGACCAGCTATTTATCCACTGTGCCATCTAGCTATTTCCTCTCTTGTTCCACTTTAATCTAGTACTTCTTACATATGCCTGTTTTTAGAATACCCTTGCTCTTTTTGCTTTTGCTCATAATAATAAAAAAAAAAAAGATAACTTGGCTCAGATTAGTTCTCCCTTATTCATTTGCACACTTATTTGGATTAATGGGTAGTAATTCTTCTCTATCCTTGGAGAATTTGAGTTCTTATACCCCCACGGGAAGAGGTTTTGCTTGTCTTTTAGTCTGGGATTCTGCCTGAGAAAGAGGCATGAGGTTCTGTTCCTTCACATTCTGTCATTGGGATCTTAAGTCTTTACATCCTTCTTTCCTGTTATTCCTTTGCCAGTTTGGGATCAAGACGATGTTGGAAACAGAAGAAGGAATCCTGCTGCTGGTCAGAGCTATGGACCCTGCTGTCCCCAATATGATGATTGATGCAGCCAAGCTTCTGTCTGCTCTCTGCATTCTACCACAGCCTGAGGATATGTATGTGATTTGGAATTTTCTTCCTTCATCATTTTCTTTCCCTTCTTTTTTTAAATCTCTGAAAGTATATGTGCTGAAAGGATGGTTTGCTTGAGTGTGAGAGAATGTGCCACTTGAACTCAGTTGCTTGGATACTGTGGTTCTACTAGGTATAGAATTTGGTGACTCATTCCTAGTGCAAGAGTCCTAAGTGGAAACTCTGTATTTAGGAGAACTAGTAAAGGAGATCTTTGGACCATTGTCCACTTTTGAAGCCTCTGAGGAGTGATATAAACAGTGGTATGGCAATTTTCCTTTATTTGCAGAAAGATTTTCTTGTTCCATTATGCCAGAATAATTGTACTCTTTCTTTTCCCTTCTTACCCATCACTTTGGGGTAGGACTCTGAATAACCCATCTTTCTTTTCCTCTGTCCTTTTCTTCTCATCTTCCACTCACTATCTCCAATATAGGAATGAACGTGTTCTGGAGGCTATGACAGAGCGAGCAGAGATGGAGGAAGTAGACCGCTTCCAGCCTCTCCTGGAGGGATTGAAGAGTGGAACCTCCATTGCTCTGAAGGTTTGTAAACTGAGAGCAGCACCTGGGAAGGAAATTTAGAGGGCAATATTTCTCACATCTTCCAGTCTCTGACTAGAACAAATCTAGTGTCTTTATGTGTCCTTTATGCTAAAGGATAAATATGGAGCTTCTTTTCCAAGAAAGGAGACTTTCTTGGATATTACATTTTAGGAAAGTCATAGTTGAGCTGGAGCATATCTAGCATGATGGCATCTAGTTCTGGAGATCATGTTCTATAAAAATTAGTTAAAGGAATTAAGGATATTTAATTTAGAAAAGGGAAGACTTAGAGGAGTCATGGTGCCAGTTTTCAAGTATTTGAAAATTATGTGAGAAAAAGACTTGTTTTGCTTGGTTCTGGGGGGCTAAGTAGGGCCTAGTTGGAGCCATTGTTTGGAAGTTACAAAAGACAGATTTAGACTTATGGTAAGGAAATATTCTCAAATAGTTAGAATTGGCCAGTTGTGGAGTACACAGAAGCTACTTAGTCTTCAAATAGAAGTTAGATGACCATTTGTCAGTGGTACTGTACAAAATTTTAGAAATTTTGATTAGTTACATTTTGGATTAAGAGACAGTTTGACATGGAAGATTGAAGTTAGATTAATTAGGGTTCAAGTCCAAATCAGCAAGTGAACCTGGATAAATTATTCTCAGTCTCTCAGTTTCCCCGTCATTGCATCTCTCTTAAGATTGTCACAGATGAACTGCTGATTGGCCATGGTAGAGGAAGTTTCCTCCCTGAAGAGCTTCCTATACTAATGATAGGTTTTGACTAAAAAAGAAAAAAAAAGGTCTGATGACTCATTTTTGATTCATCTTTGATGAAGAAATTGATGTGACCATCTTATAGTTGGGAAAATTGAATTTTAAAATAAAGTAGATACTTGCCCAATCCAGAATTTCACTGTCCCAGGATTTATATTAAAAACTTTCATCTATTCAGGCCAGTGATTAAATTGTGCCTCATGACTTTAATAGCTGTTGTAAGATCAATGCTAGGTGCTGAGGGTATGTATTTTCCTCTAAAAATAAGTTAAATGGAAAAAGAACCTTCCTTAGTTTCCTCCAGAAGTTAATATTGACTCAGCTTTCTTATCTTTCCATCTTAGGTGGGATGCCTACAGTTGATCAATGCCCTCATCACACCTGCAGAAGAACTTGATTTTAGAGTCCATATCCGAAGTGAGCTGATGCGCTCAGGTCTGCAGCAAGTGCTTAAGGTGAGAGCAAGTCCTGAGAATATAATGTGAATTGGTTTTTCCTTTTTTCTCTGCATTAATATCTCCCATTCTCTTGAAAGCCTTGTTTATAATTATAAAACCATTTTAGAAAACAATGAAGACATAATGGACACTTCTCTGTTGCTTGTTTTTGGTTGTTGATAGGATCTGCGGCTGATGGAGAATGAAGATATGAAGGTACAGCTGGCTGTGTTTGATGAGCAAGGAGAGGAGGATTCCTATGACCTGAAGGGAAAATTGGAAGACATACGAATGGAAATGGAATATCCTTCTGCTGCCTAGTGGCTCCTAATGTGGTGCCTTTGTTAAATTGAGTTGTATAGCTGATTTGGAAGTGAAATCCTTAAGTGCTTAGAAAGATTTCACTGTTTAAAAAACTAAGATCCATATATAATTGACCTAGCAAAAGAACCTTGTGGACATTCTTTACAGTATTCTTAAGATTCTCTTGTCTGAGAAACTTCAGACAAAGACATCAGAGAGTCCTTTACAGTAGAAGGGGCCCAAAAAATTAGTATTTACTTCCTGGGAATACTATGAGATTTGAATGCAATTGACAGGTCAAGGAATGTGGCCAAAACATGACCTTTTAAGGAGATGTGTATGTCTCAACTCCTTTGCACTTATTCCTTAGGCGAGGATTGAGAGTCACTGACAGTTATTTGGTTATGTATTAAGATCTGGTGCAAGTACTTTTGCAGTTACTTTATTCTCTTTGCTACTACTTGATCCTTTAGATCTGAAGAATTTTACAATATAGTATCATAGCATTTCCACAAGTGTCAGGAATCAGTGACTAGTCTTAATTTCCAAAGTCATGCTTTCCTTAGCCCTTGCCCACTGATTTCAGTGAAGTTTTTCAGATCCTCCTGAACACAGTTAAGGATTCAAAGGCTGAGCCACTCTTCCTATCCATCCTGCAGCATCTGCTGCTGGTCCGAAATGACTACGAGGCCAGGTATGGTGGGTGGCAGGGTCCCTGGGAAAGCTAGGGGCAGGCATTACTTTGGTGTTAAATTAAGGGGATAAAACAGACTTTTAGATTATAAGATAGAGGTAGTAATGAAGACTAAGGATCAGAATTCATGCACAGCCATAATTGTCTTATAATTTTCTCTCTAATTAGGCAGAAAACTACCTCTGTTGGCTCAAAAGATGTAAAGAGTACAATTTCTTTTGGGGTGGGGGCAGTTTAAACTTATCTTTAAAGTAATTTCCTTTTGGAATAATGCAGCTATATCTGTCCATTTTATTGAAAAGGAATAGTCAGCAGATGATGGTAGTCTTGTCCTGTCAGAGGAAAAGAAGGATTCTGTGAGAGAGGAGAGGGAGCTACAAAAATGGAGAGCAGGAATTTTTGCCTTTTGATTATCCAGAAAACTTAGGATAGCTGAAGTAGAGTAGTTCATGGCGTTGCTAAAGTGACCTTATTTCAGATTTCTAAAAAGTTCCTTATCTTAGATTTTTTCCCTGGGACTCCATACTGAGCTAGTAATTGAGTCAGCCGGTCAATTAACTTTATTAAGCTTTTTTGTGCTAGATACTGTACTAAATGATGGGGACAAAGAAAAAAGAAAATTTCTTGTTTCTACGAACTCACAGTCTAATGAGGGAGTACAGAGTTGTAAACAGTTCTGTAAAAAGTATGGGTAGGATAAATTTGAAATAATCAGTAGAGGAGAGGCACTAAAACTGTTTATTGTAGCCATGTGACTACTAGAGCCCGGTTATTCCTCACTCCCTTTTTCTTTTCTGCAGACCTCAGTACTATAAGCTGATAGATGAGTGCATATCCCAGATAGTGCTTCACAAGAATGGTGCTGATCCTGACTTCAAGTGCCGACACCTCCAAATAGACATTGAAGGGTTGATTGGTAAGCACAGGGGTTACTTACAGCTGTCATTGCTTTTCATCAAAACATCTTCTCCATCTCATATCTCCCTTCCCAGTTAATTAGCCAAAAGAATAGACATTTATTAAAAGCCAGACGTAATATTAGATGTCGGAGAGACAGACAAAAATGACGTATCACTCTTCAGGAAATTCACATTTTGTAGAGTGAGATAGCATGGACACATACAAATATGTCCAGAATTAATACCAAGCCATTTTGTGGAACAGGCACTCTCTGGGAGAATCTGGAAAGGACTCATATAGAAGGTGTCGTTTGAGCCCAATTCTAAAGGAAACTAACGGTTCTGTGAGGCAAATGAGGAAAGGAGGGCTTTTCAAGCTTGTACCAAGACATGGAGATGGGCAATTGTGTGTTTTGTGTAAAGAACAATGATAAGGCTAGTTTGGCTATAATGAAGAAGAATATCTGAAAAGAAACCAATATATAATAATACTGGAAACATAAGTTGGAGACAAACTAAGAACTTGAAGGGCCAAATACCAAATAGAAGAATTTATTTTATTCTTTATCTTGCCCTTGTCCCCTTTCTGAGCTCCAATCTCTTATCGTTAACTACTACCTTCGGACATTTTGCATTAAATGCCCTAAAATCATCTCAGATGTGACATATCCAAAATAACTGTCTTTCCTTTTAACACTTTTACCTTCTGCACTTCTGTAGTTTACTATCCAGAGCAACACTTTCTCTACACTTACTCAGGTTCACCACCTCAGTGTCATCTTCAGCTCTTCTCATCGACCTCAGATATCCCATCAGTTACCAAATCTTATCATTTCTACCTCTGCATCTATCTATTGCATCTAACATCTACTTTCCCTAAATACTCACCATCCTAATTTAAGTCCTTATCTAAATTGTTGCAATAGACTCCTGTCTCAGTTCTTTGCTCACTACATTCTATCCTCCATATAACTTCCAAGATGTTTTTTTCAAAGTCTAAGTCTAACCATGTCACAGCTTTATTCAATAAACTTCATTCTTTATTTCCCCTTGGGTTTTTGGGTTCTTTTTTATGTAGAATAAAATAAAACTCCTTTATTTGACATTAAAATCCTGTACAATCCAGCCTTGGTGTACCCTTTTGGTACTAATTACATGTTACTGTCACAACCTTTATGATTTGATCATTCTATCCATACTTTTTTTTTTTCATATGTGACTTTCCATTTCCTATCTTTATGGCGTTAGCATCTAGGGAAGGCAAACTTCTTTGTGTGTGCTTGCGTGTGCACGCGTGAGCACAGTTTGTGGAGGGGGAGTAGAAAAGGATCTGTTCTTTCAATATATTCCAGGGGATATTACAAAAGCACAAAAATTTTTGCGTTGAGTGTACTACCCTCTCACTTCTTCCCTTTTGGAATCCCTAGTTTCCTCAGAGACTGCTCTGTCTTCTTCATGAAACCTTTGTTGAACTTTTCAAGCTAGTAGCAACCCATCCATAAAAATCATCTTGTATCTTTCCTTTCCTTCCTCCCTCCCTCCCTCCCTCCCTCCCTCTCTTCCTTCCTTCCTCCTTTCCTTTCTTCTTCCTTCCTTCCTCCTTTCCTTTCTTCTTCCCTCCTTCCCTCCCTCCTTTCCATCATATTACCTACCCAAATAGAAAATGTATGCTTCTTTAGGTCAGGAATTTATTTGACTTTGCCTTCAGGAACATCACTTCAGCAAACTCTGTAGAGAATATAATTGGATTGGGAAGAGCCTTGAGACAAAGAGACCTAGGAGAAACCTATTGCAAAAAAAAAAAAAAAAAGGACATTTATCCCGAGACTAGGTAGATTACATTAATTCTTCTAAACATTTGACCTTCAACATGTTTTTCTTATTTTGATGCTACCATTTAAAGCAGGTGTGGGGAACCTTTTCTCTGCCAAGGGCCATTTAGATATTTATAACATCATTTGCAAGCCCTACAAAATTATCAACTTATAGAACTCAAGCAGTGGGAGGTAGCTGTACCTAGTTTTCTGCTCATCATCACCTATAGTTGGCTTAGCGGATGATTTTGAGGGCCAAATGTTCCCCATCCCTGATTTAAAGGAACATTAAT
The DNA here is from genome assembly GCA_023553655.1 of Myrmecobius fasciatus. Lineage (NCBI taxonomy): Eukaryota > Metazoa > Chordata > Mammalia > Dasyuromorphia > Myrmecobiidae > Myrmecobius > Myrmecobius fasciatus. Next base: position 40,581 of record JAJPUD010009160.1, on the reverse strand, counting down.
GGACAAGTCAACTTTCTATTACAATTCCCTAAAACTTTTTTCTATTTGAAGTAGAAACTAATCTATTGATAGCTAAAATGTTGATACCTTCTCTGTATGAACAAGGGGTAATCGGAGAGGTGCCTCACATATGACTGGGAATAATAGCAAATTCTGGAAAGATAGAAATGCTGTACTCATAGAAGCTCTTTCCCTTCTTAAGGTTGGATTCTGAAGTCAAGATTCTCCCCTCAGAGCCAAAGTAGTCAAATAAATTAGATAGATGGTGAGATTAAATTTATCTCAAAATAGTTTATCTAGACTTTTCACAATTTACTAAAGGGTGAATTAGACTTTATATCATTTTAAAGTCCAGGTTTCTATACACCTGGTTTTCTTTATATCCTTGGAACTAGGATGAAATAATGGGCTTGAATATCTGGGAAATGGGTTAGACTGTTAGGAGATACATCTTTTTATCTTCACATGCTAAGTAGGAAAATAATACCACTTACCACAAAGAGGGCAAAACAAAACTAAGTATGAAGTTATTTTCAATCTTTTGGGCATTGTAATCATTTAGATCAATTCCCTTTTAATCACAGGACATAGGATGAATATCATTGGGAGCTTTGTTGTTCTTTAGCTTCTTTCTCTTCATATGGCAGGGACATCAACATCTATGAACTTCTTTAAAAGAAGTGAACAACATCAGATTATATTCTTAATGAAGGAGACCATATATGAAAGCCGATGATAATCTTCTATATATTGAATTTCAATTGTTGCTGATGTCATTTGAGAGATGATTTTGAATTTTTTGAACTTGTCTAACTAAATGGATACTACCTCCTATGGAAATAGAAAATAAAGCATGAAGGAGAAAATATGGTTCTAGATCCAAAAAGTTTACTAGTCTGTCTCTCTGTCTTGTATCTAGATCTCATCCTTATTTTTACACACATACTCACAACTTTGAGCCTATGTACACTGGGAGGTATTCCAGTAGATTCTAGGGTCTGCTTTATATGTGAAACTAGGGATTTTAAACCCATTTAGGTTGAATGTAATGGGGGAAAAAAGGGATCTGGTTTTTTTTTTTTTTTTTAATACATTCCAGAGGATATTAGAAGGATTCTTGGCTAGGATGGAATGAGAGGGCAGAGAAAATTGGAAATTTTACTTTTTATCTTCTCTTTTTTTCAGATCAAATGATTGATAAAACAAAAGTGGAGAAAACTGAGGCCAAAGCTATAGAGTTGGAAAAGAAGGTGATTATGAGGAGCCAGGGAAGGTTTACTTAAAGCACCTCCATCTTCTTTTTTTGTCCAAAAGTCAATCATGCCTGCCCAGCCCACTAATTTGCTCTTTCTCTCTACCCTTCCCTCCACATCTACCCCTTCTCTAGTCACTCTGGTTATTCTGGTCCATGGAAAGAGTCCTTCTTTTGGACTTTATTTAGCTGCTTAGTTTGGAAAGCAGCACGGGTATGGACATGTAGAAACATTATTTTATACTATTTTCTTTCCTAGGCCATCAACAGTATAGATATGATAAATGGTGACCCTGAATAACCAACTGCTTTCTTGGTTTGTCTTGACACTCTTAGGTTTCTTGGAGCAAAGAGGTCCTGAATAGGTCTAGATTTTTGTGGCTATGATTTTATCTATGTTCACCTGCTCTGTGTTCTTTGATTTTGGGTTCCTGATGGCCATCCTTGGGCATCTTAGTGCACTCTTGGGAGAAAGAGTGGCTTTTACTCCCAAATTCCCTTCTGTATATTTTGTAAATTTTAAAGAGTTATAAAAATAAATGCAAACTACTTCCAATAATTGGCCAGATTGAATGAAGAAAATGTCCTTAAACTTCAGACCTATAGTTGTGACTCCAGAAATAGGATGACCCATTGAAATAATATCTAGGATTCCCACTTTCAACTCCTAAATGTTCAAGTCAAGGCATTATCATTTTCCGTAGGCATTGCCTCTGATACAAGGCAGCTCCAGAGGTAAGATAGCAATAGAATATGGTATGTGAGAGGGAAAGCTCTCTGCTTTGCCCTGGGAGATAGAGTAGCTTCCTGAAATACTGATTGTTTTTTTTCCTTAGCTGGACTCGGAGCTAACTGCCCGGCATGAGCTACAGGTGGAAATGAAAAAGATGGAGAGTGACTTTGAACAGAAGCTCCAGGATCTACAAGGAGAGAAGCAAACATTGGATGCAGAGAAACAACAATTAGCTGCTGAGAAAAAGGACCTGGAGACTGAAGTCTCTCAGCTGACTGGAAAGGTAATATTTGGGCAGGGGAGATAATATATGCCGAGTGGGGGGGTGGGGGGTGTGTGTGTGTATGTAGCCACCTATTAAAATTGGTCGTTCTAAAGCCTCAAAACAAGCATTCCTAAGAATCAGAATGAATTACCCTTTGCTGGGAATGTAGGTGGAAAGTGCTCAATTTCTTATGTTGTGTCACTTTCTTCTGTAGGTTGCCAGTTTGTCTAAGGAGCTAGAAGATGCCAAAAAGGACATGGCTTCTCTCTCAGCTGCAGTAGTCTCTTCTGTTCCTCTTGCCCCTAGCAGTGTTACTATTCCTCCTGCCCCTCCTCTGCTTAGTGACTCTAATATACCCCCTCCTTTACCCATCGGTATTAATGTTTCTCCTCCTCCTCCTCCTCCTCCACCTGGTGGCATTAATATTCCACCTCCACCTCCACCCCCTCCTTTGCCTGGTGGCATTTATATACCTCCTCCACCCCCTCCTCCTCCCCTACCTGGTGGAGCTAGCATTCCTCCTCCTCCTCCTCCTCCTCCTCCTCCTCCCCCCCTACCTGGTGGAGCTAGCATCCCTCCTCCCCCTCCCCTACCTGGTGGAGCTGCCATCCCTCCTCCCCCTCCCCTACCTGGTGGAGCTGCCATCCCTCCTCCTCCCCCCCTGCCTGGAGGTGCTGGAATGCCCCCCCCTCCTCCTCCTTTACCTGGTGGGATCCCTCCACCCCCTCCTCTCTCAGGGGTTCCTGGTATCCCTCCACCTCCCCCAGGAATGGGTGTGCCTCCTCCTCCCCCTGGATTTGGGGGTCTGGGAGTGACTGCAGCTCCAGTTCTGCCCTATGGTTTGGTTCCAAAGAAGTTTTATAAGCCAGAGGTGCAGCTCCGAAGGCCAAACTGGTCCAAGGTAAGAGCTGTTGCCAAATTTGAAAGTTCATAGTCAAAAAGCTGCATCTGATTCTTGCCTTAGCCTTTTTTTTTAAGTGGGTAAACTCCCAGGATAGACTTCCTTTACTTTTCTTTGGCCCATTCTGCCTTCAGAACATCATCCAACAACTATTTATTAAGGTTGTTATGTATACAGGCCTTTGCTTCTAAATTTTGGATTTATCACTTAATATACTTTACCTTTTACCCCAGAAGATGGCAGCACTGTGGTAACAAAATTTCACAATCAGCCATTCCCTAGTTTTCAGGCAGCTGAACTTTAACAATGACCATGGCTAAACTTAATCTTACTAGAGTGTACTTTGAAATCATTAGGATTCTGAGTAAATTGCCTTCTCCTGAGGCTCAGATTCAAGTGAAAAGATGGGGTCAGTTGATTGACTTGACAGAATTAATACATTTAGAATTAGCTCTAGTTAAAAGAAGTATCAGGAATACTGCCGTATCAGGAGTCTGAAAGTTAATAGAGCTAGAGAGATTTGGGCGTATAGTTTAGAGAGATGAGAGAATTAAAGTTTCTTTTTAATCTGGAGTCCATTTTTTTTCTTCCAGCTTTAGAAATTATAGTTGCTTCATGACATTTTGTTGAAACTTTATTCCCGTAAATTGGTGCTTTAAAATTTGTCTACCTGCTTTCCGTATCTACAATTTAGTTTGTATGAGTGGGGAAGTATGGAGCTATAATACTGACTGTAGACTTTGCCTGTGTTCACAGTTTGTTGCTGAAGATCTGTCCCAGGATTGTTTTTGGACAAAGGTAAAGGAGGACCGGTTTGAGAACAATGAGCTATTTGCTAAGCTTACACATACCTTCTCAGCCCAGACAAAAAGTAAGTGCTTCCTTCAGGAGACAGTTCAGGTCCAGAGAATATCCTGTGGAAGAGGAATTTACAGCCTTGACTAAGCTAGGAAAGGAAATTAAGGATAAAAAGGAGAGATATTGGGTGGTTTAGAATGGGATTTGTCCCTTAGGAAAAACAAACATGATTTCTTTCTTGAGGATAGCAAGATTAGAAAGATAAATTTACTTGGAGTGGACGAGATTTAACTATTTCTGAATTATCATGTGATTACATTGAATTCTTTTAAATAACCATATCATCTCTGTGGATAGTATGATTTCATTGAGCCCTAGGGCACACTGAGTGATACAACTCTGACTTGCCTTGTACCTGCCATGTCTGTAGATTGTGTTGGGGTGGGTGTGGTTGACTATAGATAACAGTGAACTATATCTGATTCTTCTTTCTCATTTCATTCCAACTTCTGATGGCTTTTTTCCTCCCTGACCCACTTCTCCTGAAGCTTCCAAAGGTGAGTATAACATGGCAGAGAATTTCAGAAAATTAAAATTGGGTCTCCCAAATTGAAAAAATGAAAAGAAGCAGAGATGAAAAGTAATGTTGAGTAAATGAAATGAGAGATATTAAGGTAACTGAGTATCATCAAAGAAAATTTGACTTCAATCTCCTTGTCCACTGTTGGATAAAACTTTCTATTCCCTTTTTGACTCCCCTTACATGTGATCATCTAGAATCCATCCCTTCATTAGCTTTTTGTCTGTCAGAAGACAGACTTTTTGGCTTGTTGGATTACTTTTGAATTCTCAATACCACTATTAAGCTTTTCTAAAGATATGGATTGGCCTCTTTTAGGTATAAAAACTTTGATTTTCACTGATTTTATATTAAGCTTCTGTCATCCAGATTAATAAATGCTGAGTTCCATGATTCTGAAGTTGGGCAGATTTAAATTAACAGGATTTTTTTTCCCTTTTTTTTTTGCTGGGCAATTGGGGTTAAGTGACTTGCCCAGGGTCACAAAGCTAGGAGGTGTTAACAGGATTTTTTTTAGTGCCTTCTAGGAATGCCCAGATCTGAATAATAGATACCTATAAATGTATGTTCTATATGAACCAGATTTACTGCCAGTTCTGTGACTAAAGTTGAACCAAAAGTTCTCCTGTGATCACCTGATGATATGGAGGCAAACTTTGTTTATCAAAAACCATAATGGATCTTGATATGAAGTTTGCAAAGGTGTTTTTTTTTGTTTGTTTTTTTTTTAGCAGCATAGAATTGGTGATCAATTTTATGTTTACCATTCAAGGACAAGTCTGTAGGAGTTCAGACGGCCTTGTGACACAGCTTGTACACAGAACAATAAGTATTTTAGCCTAGCAATTTGGCAAAGACCATCTAAATCATACAGAAATGGTCAGTGTTGGCAGATAGAATGCCTCATCTATCAGATCACAAATCCTTGAAATGCTGAAATATGGCAAAAAAAAAATTTTTTTTTAGCATTTTCCACCTGGATGGCAGGATTTAGAATTGTTAGTAGACTAAAGTTTGTGCTCCTATCTCTGGTTTTTTTCTTCTCTGCTGCCTTTTCCTTCATGGGAGACCCAGTACACAAACCTAATTTGAACATTAGGTTGTGATATTTTATGAAAAGAAAATGGATTCTTGGGGAAATTTTGGTGATTGTCAGCTTATTTACAGGTTTTTGCTCCTTTTTGTTTCCCACAATGCAGCAATTCTCTTATTTTTAAGATTAAAACCTATAACTTTGACTCACTCTATTTCACTGAATATAGAATTTAATGTCTTGTTTTAATTGATTTCCAAAGTGCTAGAATATTAATGGAACTAAAAATAAAATAATGTATTCTAGGACTTAATTCATGTATAATTAAAACTAAGGAAGTTTCTATTTAAAATATTTTTTAAAATTCTCTTAAAAAGCATTTGTTTTACCCTTCTTATTCTATATGTTTCTCTTTATTATAATAAGTCTTCTAATTCTCTGTCAATCAAAATAATGTCCTTTAAAAGAAATTCTCATGTGTTTCACTTCAGAAATATGGAGATAATGGTTTGTGTTCTTAAGAACACTGACTCATTTTGGCATATCTTTTTTATTTTCCAGACTCTTTGAATATATACTTCAGGGTCCTTGGATTATTCCAGAGATACTCAATGCATTAATGTGATTTGATTAATCCTTCTTTCTGTTATAATATGGATTATGTTAAGGGAATTCTGAGTCTCATTAAGAACTCTGTATACTTTTGGTGGAAGTAAATTTAAAAATACCTTGGCTAGAATATCAACTGATAACTAAGGCTTTTGTAGCATTATTCTTATTAGAATTTGACTATACAGGGTTAAATCTTAAGTCTGGTGCGGTTTCCTTAGCAGATGAACCTATTGTTATCTAAATGGCATTTGACTCCAAAACTGTTTTTTTTTAAACTTAGAGAAATTAATCTCATTCTTTATTGAGAGATTTCCATATTTTCCAAACATGATGTTCTTAAGTGAAGTAAATACAGTTTAGGGATTTCTGCTGAACACATATATATGTACTTTGTCAGGAAAATTGTATCCCATCTTTTAACTTCTAGCATAACTTTTGGAATTTTGTAAGTCTGTTTAAACAATTTTGTAGGTAACAATTGGGATTAGAGCTGCCATTTTCTTGCTTTGTATTTCGGTCTGGACCTTTTCTTTCTCTAACCTTAAAGGAAGTAAAAGAACAGTACACCCTATCCTAGGACTCCTCTTATTAAAAGAAAGAGCAGACATCTTTAGAATTCAGTGATAACTTTTGCTCCACTATAATTCAGCTTTTTATTACTCAGAATTGCCTTTATTAAGGTGTATTTCATGCTTGTAATTAATCCTAGTGGTATTTGAGAAATCTTAGCATGAGTATTCTTCACTCAAATAGATCACCAGTAACTTAGTAAGTCTTGGAGAAATTCTGTAACCATTTCTCTAGCCACTTCTTTATTTTGTGAGATCTCTAAACTGGCTTTGGACAATAGTTATTATCTGTCATAGGATTCATTCTAATACCTCAACAGTTTTTACCCTTCTGGTAAAACCTTTGAGAACTTAGATTCCATCAATCCCAGTGAAAGGAATATTTAATTTTCTTCCTCTGGCTAAGATATCTTCCAATCAAGTTTATTGAATGGTTTTAAAGGGTAACACTAAAGATCATTATCCCAGAAATGGCACAAAACTGATTGAATTCATTTATTCAGCAAACAATTGACCGTTTTAAGCCCCCTGGACTGAGAGAAGGACAAAAATAAAACTGACTAAAACAATTTGCCCTATGCCTTCCAAAAATTGTATTGTTCAAAATGTTCTAGTTCTTCATTAATGAGGCTCAGACCAGGGTCATTCAGTTTTCTTCTATTCTACAGTCTATTTTGACTATAAAAGTCAAATATGTTGTCTTTTGAGAGCAGAATGGGAAGCTGTTTAAGCAGATCTTTCTCATGTCTGCTCCTCAATTTCTAGCAATGTTTGAAAGACACATGCCATTGTTTTGTCATTCACAAGCATCTTCCTGATAGTTGGCAAACTAATGGGTAAACTTCCTTTTTTATGAAAGGATAAAACAAGCACTAGACTATGTGAAGACTGAGTTTTGAAATTGTAAGGTTCTTGTTCCCTCAGTAACTTGAAATCTAAACTCCATTGACTTTATTTTCCTTATCTGTTAATTGAGGAGTTCAAACTAAATAGCTTCTGAGGTCCCTTATAATTTTAGATCAGTGATCCTTTGATCCTGTATATTTCAAATTTTGATTCCAATTTAGGAAAGTCTGGGTCATTTAAACAACTCAGGGAAGAAGAAGTTCCACAGTGAAGCAAGACTGTGGTATCTCCCCGTTCCGAAGTCCTAAGATAATGTTAGGGCAGAGTATACAAATCATGAAGAAAGTTTAGTAAGCTTCCCTGGAGTTAACTAACCAGTCTTCAAAAGGGTTCCTTCCTTAGGGCAAGGCATCCTCCAAAAAAGGAATCCTTTTTTCTTGCCTGTGTTCTTTTTGTCCACCAGATGGCATCTAAACAGTTTTCATTCCTCAATAGCAAATATTCAATTAAATCTGCAGACTTAATATTTAGGATCAAGATTTTGTAAGGACATGGCATGACAGTGTACTTTTACACTCAGATCTCTGGACTTCATTTTTGTATTTATTATGCCAGTTTTATAGGATTATCTTTTTGCAGGTTATCTTTTTTATTGGATTGTCTCTTGGATGATATTGGAGTAGATTCATATTATTTACACAAAAGCAAGTTGGACAGATTTCTTAGAGAGCAAATTAACAGGCTGTCTCATTAGGCAAATTTTTAGGGGTGACTGGCCCCTTTTGTTTCTTCTCTTGTAATTTTAAAATGTAAAAGATACTAATTACTTTTGAGGTTACCAGGAATGCTTCCTGAAGTGGTCCAGTCCTCTATGTATTATTTAGTCTCTGGAAGGCTTAGAACTTGACTTAGCAGTCAATAATTGTCAGAATACATAGTCCCACCAGAATTATAATAATGAATTAACTAGAAGATTGCTATAATTTCTAGTTCTTTTCTCTTTTTGTGTTAGGCTCAGTATTGCCTCTGAAAGAGTGTCACAGACAGTATTAGGTCTCCAGAAGTTCTCTCATTTGATGCTCAATATCTTTAGATCCCACTTTTTTTTTTTTATAGGAAACATTTAGAACTATTTTTCTTAAGTAGAAAGTATAGAACTTGAAAAATAGGTCTTCCTTATATCCTTTCCTTAGTCTCCTTCCATTCAACTCCATTGTATTGGGCCTGCTTTGGAACTTTGTACTTAACCTAATATGTATACATCTTGTTCTAACAAGTTTTAATAATCTTTTCTTCCTTTTTCTTCTTTATTCTGTAGATGCTAATCTCTCTTTTAGACAGCTGAACAAAGGCACTGCTCCATTGAAGTGATGACATGTAATGAAAAGAGCACTGGGCAAGGAGTAAGGAAAGTTGGGTTCAAATACTACCTCTGTCAGTAGCTAGCTGTGAGACTTTGGGAAAATCCCTTGAGTTTTTCAATTTCTTTATTTGAAAAAAATAAGAAATTTGAAACATAAATTAATAGATTCCTTTCTAGATTCAAAATTCTGTGATTCTAACTCTGCTTGTTGTTCCCTATGCCTGCCCTTGAAAGTTGTTATGCTTTAAGTCGTCACCCTCTACATTTTTCTGTACCTACCAGCTTTCCAGGTTATTCTGCCTATTTTTAGTCTGAGTTACATTGTTTCCCTCCATGCATTTAGGTGTTTCTGGAAATGTGTTTGGACATAAGTATAGATAGTACTGTGGGAAAAAGAGCAGTAGTGGTCAAGCATTCTGGTGCCCAGGTCCACAACTAGTTTTCACAGCAAACTCACCAACAGGAGGTGAGGGATAGCTAAAGCCAGATAAAAGGTGATTCAAACCTCAATTCTTTTAAAATTTGAGTAATTCTTTTCCCACTAAAGATCTACTCTGGTACCTCATTATGGTATGGAAGATGACTCTGAGTTCTTAAAGATTATGCTAGTATAAACTCTGGCAAGCTATCTGCCAAATTCTGAAGATAGGCTTAGGAATGGTCTGTTCTCCAAGGCCTTGCTTAGCTAGGTGTAAAGGGGCTCATGGTGAAGTTGACTGAAGGAAGACAAGATATTTTGGTCATTGCAACTTTTGAGGACCATATGCTAAATTGTAAAAGGATTTCAAACCTTGTTGGTATAAGGAAGTACCCTCAAGATCAAAATCAGAAATTCTTAATTCAGTACCTAAAATTTGCTTAATGCAGATTGCACTTAATGTTTTAGCCACCAGGTGGCACATTTTACCAATTTCATTCCTGATTTGTATTTATTTTTTTTCCTCTAGTTCAGAGTCTGATGCAATAATTCCAGAGACTTTACCTAACTCCAAGCTATATAATGTTCTGCTGCTTGTCAGAAAATACTTTGGGTGATTGGGGGATAGTTAAGGTAAAATAAACTGGGAAATTAGAGCCTACTCAGTGTCTTTGAAGATCAGCTTCAGAAAATCAGCTTCATAAAAGTAGAAAGTGGAAGTACTTTGAAGTTTGTCCTAAGAAATCCTAAGTGAACAGGGAGCTCGTTTAGTGTCATTATTACTTAACACTTGCCTTGTTGTAGTAGGAGCTTAAAGAATGCTTATTGATTGATTGGTTGTGCCAACCAAAAAAGCTAATGCGATTTAAGGCTACTTAATGTCCAGGATTAGGAAGGTGATGTGGTGTTCTGTTCAGGTTACATCTGGAGTATTGTGCTTAGTTCTTGGCTGCACATTTTAGGAAGGACATTAACAAACTTCAGAGTGCCTAAAAGAAGGTGACCAGATTGAGTAAAGGGCTTCATTAAAGCCCCATGTGAGAATCAGTTAAAACAATTGTAGATCTACAGGGGATAGTATGGGGAACAAGTATAGACCATGATAAAAAATTTCAATATTTATTAGAAAAGGAATTGGAGTTGTTCTGCCTTGCCCAAAATGGCAGTACTAAAAGTAAGGAGTAAAATTTACAGAGATCCAGATTTAGATTTGTTGTAAAGAAAAACAACTAGAGCCATTGGCTGTCCTGGGAAACATGGTATCTTTCTCATTAATAGATGTTTTCAAGTAAAGGATGAGTGACTTCCTGATAGATAAATTGCAGGGGAGATTTTTGTTCAGATATAATTTGGACTAAATGGTCTATGAGGTTCCTTCTATCCCTGACATTTTATTGTTTTTTGAAATGTTCCTACCTCTTTTCATCTGAAGCTTCATAGGACCATGTAAATGGGCTTTTTTTAATGGCATAGATGCTAGAGAGATTTTTGTTTGTTTGTTATGTCAGGCCTTAGGGACACATCAGTGCTTTCAGTAGCATAAAAACCAGTGGACATTTTCATGGTTAATCTTAACCACTAATATTTTGTTTCTCATCCAAATTTAGAACCTGCAAAATCTTGACCACTAATCCTTGTCCCTAACTTATAATAGAACAGCAATAACTCACATTTATAAAGTGCTTTTCTCACAGCAACCTTATAAAGGAGACATTAATGATAATAGAGCTGTTGCTTTAGTGGCTTTTTGGTTTTCAAGGTGCTTTAACTTATCAGAGTCTCCTAGCAACTTTGAGAGGACAGTATTACCTCCATTTTTCAGAGAGAAAACAGAAGGTCTGAAAGGTCATAGCCGTTAAGTATCAGAGGCAACACTTTCCATAATACTGTGGTCTTGCCTTTCCTTATTAGCCAAAGATCATGGATTTTAAGATATCTTCTTCAGAATTTCATTTAGGCCACCCCAAACAGATAAGTCATTTTCAGCTCTTCTGAACATAGTTCAAGTCATTAATGTTTTTCTTTTTCATGTCACCTCACCTGCCCCAGGACCCCTCCTCAGTTTTGGAAAGCCCAGCAGGTAGGCCCATTGGGCACTATATTGCCCCTCCAGATGTCTTGGGCTGTATAATTTATACCCTGTATTACATTATCCACAAATTTCAAACTTAATGGCAGAAGATGATTCCTTTTATTGCTTATCTGGATCATAGACTAATATCTCACGTGTGCACACATATACACATATGTACTCATATATATACACACACATAGGTATACATATACACACATAGTTGTCATTAAAAATCAATATTGTATGCTAAAATTATACAAAATATCCATATTTCCTCCTTGCAATTGACATTTTGGAGGATGGATGTTTAAAATGCAAAGATTTTTGTCAGTGAAGAAATGAAGTTATTTGTATTTAGGAATATTATACTCCTGTATTTTTAACTTCCCTCTTTGGACTAATCTAAACCTAATCAAGTTGGGCCTCCTGAAGATAGAGGAGTTTTAAGGAAGTACAAATAAACTGTGGCTTGACAGCCATTGAGAAAAAAATGCTGAGAAGAAATAGAGTAACTAAGAAGGGACTCTGTGAGCCAGACTAGAACAGAAAAATAAGCTGACAAGAAAATGAGAAATGCCAGTCAGGACTGGAAAATAGATGTGGCTATCATTAATGAATATGTCTAAAATTGTAATATATTGGAATGACTGAAGTCATAAGATAATAGAAATAGTTGGGAATTGAGCTTGGAGAACACTACACTTGTTTAAATATTTAATAACATCATGGACAAGAATTTCTAGACAGAAACTAAGCAGAGATGTGTTCAGAAGGAGAAACAAAGACTTTAAAGTAGGATTTAGGAAGAAAAGAGAGATCTGATAATCTTGTGGTAGTTAGCATACCTGAATGAAGAGCTTCTTGTGAGAAAAAGGGCAGTCCTATAAGAATTTATATTTGTATGGTAGTTGGAGCTTTGAGCCTTAGCTGTTTAGTAATTCTGTTCCAAATTAGCAACATATCTTAAAACATCAGGCTTGCTAATAAAACTGTAATATTTTTGCTTGGTCCTGCCTTACCTACGTAAGTATTGTTACATAGTATTGGTTGTAGGGGAATTACCTAGAACACTTGCCATGTAAGATTATGTTTACTGCAGGAGTCCTTTACTTCTGAAAATATTTTGACATGTTAGCCAGAAAATCTAAAGTCATAGGATTACCTGAGGTTTTATTAGATCACCTTTCCCCCTGTACTCTCTCAGGTCAGCCTGACTGAATTAAATATTGATTTAGAAGTTTGAAACTTGGGGATTTGAGGCCTGGTATGGGGTATATATAGTCTTAACATCTTTTCTTCTGACTTTAATTTAAAACTAATATCTGATAATTCTGTAGCACTTCAAGGTTTGCAAAGTGCTTTACATACCTTATTTCATTTGAGCTTTACCACAACCTAATGATTTCTTTCACATGAAGAAACTAAAACCTATAGGAATTAGGATTTTCCCACAGCCCCACAGCTAATAGATGTTTAAGGCAGGATTCTAACCCAGGTCTTCCCAAGTCTGCATCCAACATGCTTTCCCAAGGCTCAGTGAGAAATTCCAATTAGAATCCTTGATATTTTTCTTGATGTACAAAGTACTTTCTGGGGATTGTTTATACTTTGTGTTATTCTAGAAGTTTTTAGACACTGAGAATATAAAAAAAACAAAAACAAAAACTGAGCCTCTCCTAAGGCCTTTGAGTGCTGCCTTATATCATTGTTTATGTAGCTTCTTTTAGGGCTTATTGATTAATCTTAAGCATTTATTGTTCTTGGGGAATATAGAGTTGTTAACTTTGTCCTTTGCATGAAAATCCCACAAGATCCAGACCAGAAGTTTGGATTCGAGAAGAATTTAATCCAAGTTTGATCTTTAAATATGCAGGCATTCTTGATTTCTAGTTTTGTCCCTGCAGCCCTGGATTCTTGGAGTCAGGGACAGAGTTTTATCTCAGCTTCACTACCCTCCCTAGGAAATTATTTTCTTCATTCTGCTCTGTTCTGTTATGGGCAGGATGAGAGTCCAATTAGCAAAAGAGTTAGGCCTCACCAGACTCAGAGACTCTGGACTATATGGTCCAGATCCCTCTTCCTCCTGCAGTTGAATGGAGCTGAGAACCACTAAGAAAACCAAAGTCTATTGGAGCCTGGAGGGTCTAGGGTGCAAAAGGTGCTCCAGGAGCCCTATTGTAAAAAGCAGTGCTGAAGCATCTTTTCTCTAACTCCTGTGTCATCCTGTGTCATCCTAGCCTATCCTCAGCCCAGAAAAGTGGTAAGCTTTTTTTATACTCTTTCCTCAGGACCCCCTGAGGATAGGAGAGCTGCTCCAAATCCCCCCACACAACACCTTTTTCTGCTCTTAATATTTTTCTTCTTTTCTTGCTTTGCTCTTTTCAGCCACGGGGCGAGCGCAGTTGAGCTACTTTGGCTCAGATTCCAAATTATGAAGTCAGAGGCTAGGGATTGGATGAGAATATCAGGTGATTTTCAGTATCTGCAGTGACGAGGCACCCCCTCTTCCCCACCCCCTTCCCCCCGCTTCCCCCTCCTCTTCCTGGCCTCCACCTCAGGAACAAAGAAGGGAAGAAAACAGGGCTGTGACAAAAACAAGCAGCTGCATCAGCAGGGCCCGGCTGGGGGCAGGGCGCTCTCTCCATCTGTTCTTTTTTTCATGCTTCAAGCCTTGTGACTTACTGCCTTCCAAATTGGGAATAATAAAATAGGGGTGGGTGGTTTTAGGACCCTAGTAACAAAACATTTATGAGAAATGTATAGTCTGTTTATAGAGCCCCCTGTGTGAGAAAGAAAGAATGACGCAGGAGCATATTATGATCATTCAGAAATATGTAGGTTTATCACCTTTTTCATTATATCTCATTGGAAATATATTTTTGTTTACCCTTGTGAAAGGAGTATTTAGAAAAGAATGACCTAGATAAAAAAGAAATCCTGAATTAAATCAAAGAAGGGTTATGAGGAAATTTCCTGGGACTGTGCTGTGGATTTGGTCTCTGATCTTAATTCCTTCCCTTTACTCCTTTGGCAGTTTTGCTTTATTAATAAATGCTATTTTTCATGTCTCCTTTTGAGTTTTGACTCCTGCCTGCCAGCCCTGTTGTTCCTTAATATCACATAAACTGATTATTCTCTGCCACACCTTTGCTGATACTCATTTCAGTCCTTGCTTGGGGCAGTACCCAAGAACAGGTATTTCCTATTTCCTACCCACCCAAATCTGATACTGAGTGGTTCTCAGCACTCCCTTATTGAGTCACCCTGGGTGTGCTGGGAAAGTATCACAGAGAGGCTGAATAACTGTATTGTCTGAATGATCATCTATTTTCTGGAGATTACAGCCAATAAATAGGTGCTCTCTGCAATCTATATGTATCTTTGTGCTCCCCTCAGTACTGCTTAACAACCTTTGGCTCCTCTAGCTTTAAACCCACATCTTTGTTATTGATTCTCAGCCTCATTCAGTTCTGTTAATTCTCTGTCCCCTGCAAACTTCCCTAATCCGTAATATTTCTAATTCTATTAAATTCAGAGATCAAATGGGAGTTTTGAGTTGGCAGAGAATTTAATTATAGAAATCTTGTTTGGGGGTGAAAAAGGCTGCTGATTCTAGCAGATGTACTACCTTATTTCTTTGTTTTTTGTCTGAAGCTAAGAATGTACCAAGTATCTGTGAGTCTTAGCCATGAAGAATAGAACTAGGAATTTTTCATATGAGCATAATTTGTTACACTAGGCAGTTGAATCCCAACTGCCAGTAGTAAGATTCCTTACAGCAGCTTTATGTGGATCTTATCTCTTTGCTTCATGTGGATCAGATCCATGAGGACTAGCAGACCCTTCGATCTCAGTGGAAGTCCCTCAGTTCCTATATAGAGCTCCTGATTGTTTCTTCTGTGTTGCCCATGGTGGTATCTTGATATTGATCCCAAAGCATTGTACTGTATTTCTTAGTAATTTTAAGTTTATATATGTGGGTGCTTTCACTAGATCCTGCTTCAGGAGAGGGCAAGGTAGCAACTCTCTAGTCAGTAGAAACAAACCATTTATAATACTGATTGACCTTTTCTCTATTGTTCCATTTAGCACTGAAGTGTCTTTCTGGATTCTGAGTTGTGACACAGGGAAACTAAGGTCATTCCCATACTGAGCTCCTAGGCATTGTCATTTACATCATCCCAAGCAGAGCAGGTATTGTTGAGGGTAGATATGGAAGTAATATCTACTGATAATAATAACTGCCATTTACATAGCATTTAAAAGTTAAAAAAAACCAGCAACACAACACTAAATATATTATCTCCTTCCAATTTCCCAACAATCCTATGATGTAGGATACTAAAGGTAATATCCCTATTCACAAATGAGAAAACTGAGGCTCAGAGGATTTAGGTGATTTACCAGTAGTCAAGATAGGTACAGAATTTACAAGTGGAATTTGAAATGAGGTTTTCCTGACTGTTCACTCTGCAAAATGAGGTTGTGTTTTTAGCTGAGTTCCCAGCCCCAAGGATGCATTAAGTTAAATCTGTTTTCAGCAGTATTTACCCATTGTCCCAGGTCCTCTCTGCTGACTCACCCCCACCTGCAATTCAGGCCAATCCTTGAGGATTTTATTTACAGGATGCCAGACAATTCTTTACTCCCCCATTTCCTGTTTGTAAGTTTCATTGAGAGGAGCCTACAGCAGGAATTCCTGGGGAAATGAAGACTATGACCCAGGGACTCCCAGAGGCTATTAGATCATGGATTGGAATGATGGAATTCTGTGTTCTGGGCAAGCCTCCTTTCTGTTCTATGGATGCAGGCAGGGAAAGTCTGTTAACACTAAACATGATTAAGCCATGAAATGGGCGCCAGACATCCTAGCTTCAGAATTCCTTTTACAGCTCTCTTTTGAAGATATATGTCAAAAATGTTTCTGTTGTGCTATGCTTTAGTTTCTCCTCTGTGAGGTTGGGGGTAGGGACGAAAAAGGTCCAGGTTCTTTGTTGAAGCACAGAAAGAAAAATAAAGGAAGGTAGGTCCCCAGGTTGGACAGCAGAGGGTGTCCTTGTGCTTCTTTTCAACTGCCTGGTTCTGCTGCATTCAGCCATTTTATACAGATTGTTTTCCTCCCTGAATATCTCCATTTTGTGTTTGTGACGCAGGGGAAAAAAAGGACTTAGCTAGGGAGGAGTCTGGAATGGGGAGGGGTAGGAGAGGAGACAAGCTCAGGCAAAGCTCTGTTCTCTGCTCAGCTGCTGCTGTTCATCAGGGACACACCTCACTACAGGCTCCCGACCTGGGCAACAGAAAATTAAAAAAAAAAAAAAAAAAAGCCTAGAGCAGGGAGGTGTTTGGCTGATAGATGTATTCTGGCATAGCAGTGTGTCTATCCAGCTAGATGTCTGCATACAGCAGGAATTAACATTCTGGGTCAGACCTCTCTTTTTAGGCCCTCTGAAGAGGTGCCGTGGGCCTTGCTTGTTACAGAGGATCTCGGGGTGGAGTTTTAAATCACAGGCTTAATTAGGAGATGCATCTTCTGCATGAAATCATAAATGCTTTGAAAAATCAGGAAAGGCAGATTAAATTCATCTTAGTTCATTGGGGGCCCAGAAGGCCCCAGAAGAAATAAACGCAGATGTCCCCTCTTCACACTGAGGTATAGTCTGCCATTGTATTTTTCCATAAAGGGAGTGGTAAAAGAAAAGACAGGAATATTTGAGGAGGGTGGGACATACAGAAGAAAGATCAGGACATTATTGGGGGAAAAAAGATATAGCCTCCTCCTCTGCCATAATTATAGCATGTTCTCTAAAATCTGGAAAATGGTTTATAAATCAGAGCTAAGAGTTCTTTGCCATGAACCTAGGACCAGAAAGTAGGTTTGTCATGTCCATAGAAGCTTTAGCTTTCAACTATATGATATCTGGGCTCTTTCTACTTTTCAAGTCCTTTATTGTCCTTTAGTGGTATTATTGTCCCTATTTTCTGAGAAATTTGAGTGTGAGAACCTGCTGTGTTGATAGAGCTTACTTTGTGTTGCTTGTAGTTTGGGGGCTGTTAGACTTAGTGTTGCTTTGATAAATAATGAAATATCTTAATGAGAGGTTAGTCTAAAGCAGAAATAATAACTGGGGTAGAGATGTATAGGACTGACATCATGAGGGCCCTGAATCTTAGCCTTCCCATTTATTTAACCTGTATAATTCCTGAGAATATTTTAGGCTCCTAGTATGTGCTGAGGACATTGTTTTTCTCTAAGCTGCTTGCATGGTTTTGCTAAACTACTCAAAAGTAGGTCAGTGACTTTGACTTTCTGCCACTGAAGCAAGCATTCTGCTTTCTAGCCCCAGGAGTACATTGGCTAAAAGAAGGAAGCGACAGGAACTGATTTCATGGCAAGGCTAGCAGTACACATTTGGAGAAGGGCATTAGGATCAGCAAAGCTTGCCTGGGGAAGCTTGATTTGGCCAGTTGTCTTGTCTAAGAGCTGGTGCTTTTATCAGGAAAGTACTTCACATTTTCAGAATAACAAGTCAGGGCTTCAGCAGCTGGAAATCTTACTGCCAGGGGGTTAGCTAGATGGTACAAGGCACTCCACTGTGGGTCCCAGAAGAGTCCCAGGCAGTTTGGGTCTTTGGCAGGAACTCCCAAATAAAATTACTTTCTTTACATATCTCTGGACTTTTGTCCCTTGGAAACTTCACATAATTTCTTGAACTAGAAATACTAAGCTTTTCCTCTTTTGATATCATTATCACTGAGATATGATAGGAGTCCTCTATACAAAGTTGCTCTTCCTGTTCAATGACAAAGTTATTGTCTTAAGTGCATTACCATCTTGTAAGCTTTCTGAATTTTCAGTTCCAGTAACAATTGTGACTTTAAGAATCAGTGTTGAAGATATCCATCAGAACTGACATGAACACCTGACTTTTTCCCTTGTTACCACCTTAGGAATTACATTCAAACACAGGTACTGACACTGGAGAAACTGCAGGCTATCAGAAATTCAGGGACACCAAAATGACAGAGTGCCGAGAGAGAGAGAGAGAGAGAGAGAGAGAGAGAGAGAGAGAGAGAGAGACCAAACTACCCTACCTTCTTCACAGTTTCCTGGATGCAAATGTCTATGCTTTCTTCTAAGTGTTTCCTACAAATTTAGTACATTTTCTTGGTTATCTTTAATCAATAGTTCATTACCACATATGCCAAAATATGCATAGAAAGCCTTTTGGTAGTAGCAAAAAGCTAGAATAAAGTTGGTAAATCTTTCTAATGGGGAATGACAGAACAAACAATGATATGTTAGTGTAACAGAATTGTTTGATTTTGGTGGGACAAGATAGATATTTGGAAATGATGGTATGATTACAAAAGGCATAAATAAAACTTTAAAAGAATGTAACTCAGTTCCTAGATGTTAAGAAGGGCAAAGTGCTACAAGGAAAATGGTACTGAACTTTAGTCAAAGCTCGAATTTGTACCCTTCCTCTAAATCTAATAGTGTGAATTGGGGCAAATTCAGATCTAGGGGAGCCTAGATTTAGTACTCGTGTTCTTTGTTGTTTACTACATTGCCTCCACTTGATCTGAAAGAAGCCTGTCCTGCCTTCCCTCAATATTAGTGCCTTCCTCGGAGATTATTTTCCACTTATCCTTTCTATATCTTGTATATACATAGCTATTTGCATTGTTTTCTCCTATTAGACAATGAGCTCCTTGAGGGTAGAGACTGTTTTTGCCTTTCTTTGTATTCCCATTGCTTAGAACAGTGCTTGGCACATGATGAACATTTAATAAATGAACTATAGTTTTCTCATCAGTAAAATGAGAATAATACTTCTAATATTTCCCTCAGAGGGATATTATATGAGAAAGTATATATAAAGCACTTTGTAAATCATAAAACACTTATCATTTATTTTTACTGTTATTAAGTCCCTGCTACGCTTATAAGAAGCAGTAGAAACAGATTCTGCCATGAAGGAGTAGAGTCTATTATTGAGTTTGGTGATAGAATATAAACCAATAAAATTCAAAAGTACAGTTAACCTTCCACATTGCAGGAGTTAGGGGCATAGCACCTCCACTATCTGGAAAATTTACATAAAATTTTTTCTCCCTTTCTTCATACCAGAAAAGAAATATGAATAATTAGAATATTAAAAGATAAAATATGTTGATATTATATAATACTATATACATTTTTATGCATTTTTGATTTTCCAATTTTTTTCTGTGTCATCTGTGACTTCCACAAAACTCTCCCCAAATTCCCATTTTATTTTTTATGCCCATTCCATGATATAACACAACTGTGATAGAGGAAAGTCATCATGTGGAAGAGATAACTGTAATTTATATAGAGAGTTTAAAGAAATCTTTACGACAACTATTAAAGAGATAGCAGAATAGAGTATTTTAATCATCAAGCTAATGAGTACATTAAGAATTCAAAGAAAAGAAAGGGGCTTTTTTTAGGTTAGTACATAGTCAAGGAAAATTTCCTAAAGGAGATGGGATTTGACCTGCATGTGGAAAGTTGAGTAATGTTTAAAAATGGGAAAAGGGGAATAGTATTTACAAAGAAATCATTCTTTCTCTTTATGTTTTATGGACAAGTTGATATTTAGATATTAGGATTCCTTCTGCAGGTTAACCATACGCATAGAATCCCTTGGCTTCCAGAATCTTTTGTATCAGAGGCATCATATTACAAGGGTAGTAGTAATCTTCCCAGGGCTACAGAACTATTTTGTAAATTGAAACTTTTCAGTAATGGAATTTGTTTATTGTTAATTCTATCTTTCTAATCTTTCCCCCCAGCCAAGAAGGATCAGGAAGGTGGAGAAGAAAAGAAGTCAGTACAGAAAAAAAAAGTAAAGGAATTGAAGGTGTTGGATTCAAAGACGGCTCAAAATCTTTGTAAGTATAATTATGATCCATTTTTTGCAAGATGAAGGGGAATAGCTTTCTAGCAACTTGGTTTCACCTGTATCCAATAATTAAAGTGGTCCAGCATGGTACTGCCTCAGGAGCTTTATTCCTCCTTCCCCTGGATACCCTGCATTGAAAACTGGGTAACCATTTGTCAAGCAAGGTTAGACTACATGGCCTGTGAAGCTCTTGCTGTCTTTGAGATGCTGTGATTCTAGATTTGGAATTTCTACCTGCTTATTTCACATGCTTATCTTTCTCATGCTGCAACTTTCTTTAAATGAAGGAGCCATTGGTTTAATTTTGGTTTGAATGAGCCCAAAGTAATGCTTAAGGTTTGGTCTGTCCTTGTGCTCAAATGTTGTCTTCTCTGTTTCCAAAATGAACTTTTGGGCCAGAAATTTCACTACAAAGCAGATAAGAAAATTGATTTCTAGAGGTTAGGATGGATATTGGTTTGTGCATATGAGAATGATAGAAAGATAGAAAGAAAGATAGAAAGCTGTAATGTAATTCCTGGCTATCTTGAATTGCATGATCAAGAAATATAGAACATTCTCTATGGCCTCATGCTAGGTGCTATAAGGGACACAAAAAGGTAAGTATAAGAGACAATTATTGTCTTCAAAGAGCTTTAGTGTGGTTAAAGAGGCATGCCATTCATATATGAAAAAAACTGTAGTAGCAATTCAATTCAGTAAGCATATATTGAGACTTAGTCTTCATGAGGCATCATACCAGAAACTAGGGATATGAAGACAAGAAATGAAACTTTCTTTCAAAAATCGTAATTCCAGCATCTTCCATCTGATAAAGCAATTTCCTTATAGTAACCTTGTGAGGGGTAAGGTAGGGAGGGTTTTTCTCATTTTGCTGATGAGAAAACAAGGCATAAAGAAGGGATATGATATGTTCATGGTCATACTGCTAGTAAATATAGACTCCAGAATTGGAACCCAAGTTTTCCCAGTGCACATCTTGATAGTGTTCTTTCCACTCTCCTGCCCTAAAAGACATACTGCCAATTAATATATAATTTCCAAATGAATAGCACAGGCATTAAGGGCTTTGAAGAGAGATCAGATATTTTGGTAAATGAGAATGGATCTGGAACTTGAATGGATAACAGTTTAGAAAAACAGAGAGGAGGAAGTAGGGTATCTCCACAGCAAAGATGTGATGGGGAGGAGATACTCCAGGTTATCTCTCTGTCCTCCAGCCAAAAGAATAAAAGCATTGCCCAGAGCTGAAGAGTTTAAGAATAACTACAACACACTAGAGAGTACCCTCTAACTGAATTTGGGGATAGCAACAGCTCAGTACTTAGGGATTTCTCCAGGGAAGGAGACACAGTAGAACTGGACAGAATTGATATTGTTATGCTCGGAATTCTTCCTTAGCTTATTACTCTTATCTGTTGTAGAATTTAAGTTCCATAAGGCCCTCTTTCTCCCTCTGATAGCATTTTTATGGAGTTGAATCCACATATTTTTCCTCTATCTGTGTCACTTCCTCCTTACCTGAACTTGTTTTTAATCATGCTTATTTTTTGCCTTCTCCCAAGGTCAGTTTTATCCAAAATAGGATAGTGGGGGTAGGGAAGGGAGCATTAAAAATGGAAACCACAGAGTCCCCATCTTATCCACTTGGATGGGGTCTTTAGTCCTTGGACATGTCATTTAAAGTTGTGGAGTGAAAAGGATAGAAGGGAGCAAGGGTATTGTACTTAAACCAAGCTCTGTTGAAATTTGTGTTGTGTTTAGAGCATTGCCTTGCCTCTCTGTATACTGTGGATCAAGATGTGACTAAGGGGAAATATGAAATAGGCACTAATTCTAAATTCCCCTAGTAAGTCACTGCACAAGTTTGACTTTATAAACTGGTTACTTAACAAAACAGTTAGAAAATTAAACAAAAAATATATAAATATTGGCTTGGAAGAGAATGGAAGAAACATTTTGTTTCTCATTTTCTGGCAGCCATCTTCCTGGGTTCTTTTCGTATGCCCTATCAGGAGATCAAAGCCGTCATCTTGGAGGTGAATGAAGCTGTTCTAACAGAATCGATGGTACAGGTAAGACAAAGATAGTTTAATTGTATTGGTCTGGTCTGGTGAATTTATTTTAATTTTAAATAACTTAAATTTTCATATTTATTGGTCAGTATTAGCATTGAAATGAGAACAGAAAATAAAAAAGAAAGACTACAAAAATGATTATACATGTAACTATATGCCACTGATTTTTAAAAGAGTATATTTTTATTAACTTAAAATTTCATTGTGGTCAACATTAATACTTTGTTGTTTAATATTGTTTTTCTTTATGTAGCTGAAGGCACTGAGTGTATATATTATTTTGGTTCTGCTTTCTTTACTATGTATCAGTTCAAATAAGTCTTCGTATATTTTCTTTGCATCCTTTATATTTATTATCTGCCATTGAGTAATAATAATCAATTTCATTAATTATAATATTACATGACAAAAAATGATTGAGGAATTCAGAGAAACTTGGGACTGGGTGTACAAACTCATGCAAAGAGAAATAAACACAACCAAGAGAAAAACATTCTGTTATTGCACTAATGTAAATTTAAAATCCCTAAGACAAAGTTAAACTATGAAAAACTTAAAAATCAGTGAAGCTTTTATATTATAAATAATGAAACATATCTCCTCTAATGACAACTAGGAAAGATATGGTCATTGTCCTGCTTTTGCTTAATTGTTTTTCTTTGTTAGAAGGAAGGTAGAGAGGAAAAGAACATTTATTATCCTCTTATGGCTCTTATTAGCCCCATTTTATAGTTGAGGAACTTAGGCAGGCAGAGGATAATTAACTTGTCTAGGGTTACAAATTATTAAGTGCCTGAGTGCAGATTTGAATTTAGTTCTTCCTTACTCCAAGCTCAGTGCTCTCAGTCAGTAAACATTTATTAAGCACTTATTATGTGCTATCCTTATGCTGGGGATACAAATGCAGATAAAAACAGATAATCCTTGTCCTTGAGGCAGTCTCATGGAGAAACACCAACCCATAAAAGAAAGTTTAAAAGTGGGACCAGGAGAAGAGTGGTGTCTAGCAGAAGCATGATTATTCTAGAGGAATCTAAAAGCAATAAAGCTAGTGGAAAATGGGGCTAATGATAATTAGCAACACATGTATGTATATATATGTATATATTAATATCCATTCCATTATGTGCTGAGCACTATAATAAACAATTTCTAATAATAATTTCATCTGATCCTTCCAAGAACTTTGGGAGGTAGGTGCTATTATTATCCTCATTTTACAGGTGAAGAAACTGAGGCAGACTAAGTGACTTGCCCATGGTCACATAGCTAGTTAAATGTCTGAAACCAAATCTGAATTCATGTCTTCCTGACTCCAGGTTCAGTTGTCTGTCCATTATGCTTAGGATTCAATTTGAGGCTGGGCTGAGGTTGAATTGACTCTGATGTAAAAATGGAAGACAATAAAATGAATTTTGAAAATTCCATTACAAGTGTACATTCACATATGAAAATTTATTCCAACATTTCTCATACATTGTAGGTTCATTTGTTTTCAGGTTTTTGCTATTACAAATAATCCTTCTAGGAATATTTCTACATAGCAGACCTTTTTTTTTCTCTCTCTCTCTTTCAACAGTAATGTTAGTAGTAGCATCAATAGGACGAGATATATTTTTTATCAGAAAATTTAAAATTAAGACTTTTCTCAGTCTATATACTGAATCTTCACAATGTAATGTACAGAATCCTTTTTTCTCCAGAGTCAAAATTGTCTCTTTTTGTACCTTATAATTTTCTTTGAATCATGACTGATTAATTTTTTTTTCCTGTACACAATTACACAAGCTGGCTATAGCTTTAATTTTTTTATATCATGATATTTTATAATTATTCATTTGAAATTTCTAATGGTGTAAGATACTTATCTGTTACCATTTTTTCCACTGAATTGCAATTTTTCCTAGCAGTTTTTGTTGAATAATGAATTCATTCCCCAATGATTTTGTGTTCTTTGATTTATTTAATATTAGACAGTTATATGCATTTGGTTCTGAATATAATTTTTTCTGATCTATTTCAGGAATCTGTTGTTTTTTTTTTCTATTTATACCCAGCATGACATTATTTTGATAATTCTTATTTTAATATAATTAGAAATTTGTTTTTACTAATTCACTTTCATTTTGTTTCATTATTTTCTTTGATATCTTTCATCTTGGGTTCTTCCATTGATGTTTGGGTTTTTTTGGTTTTTGTTTTGTTTTGGTTTTTTGTTTGTTTGTTTGTTTTGCTGAGGCATTTGGAATTAAGTGACTTGCCCAGGATCACACAGCTAGGAAGTATTAAGTGTCTGAGTCCAGATTTGAACTTAGATCCTCTGACTTCAGGGCTGATGCTCTATCCACTGTGCTACCTAGCTGCCCTGATGGTTTCTTACTTGTAATTTTAATTTAATTTAATATTAAATCTAATGATAAATTTGAGTGTGTCCTCCCCCCTCCTCCATTCTATATTAACATAGAAGAAGCAGAATATTGCAGTAGTCCTGGGTTCAAATCCTGCCTCTGGCACATACTACCTTTGTGATTATGAATGAATCATTTAACCTCTTAAGGCTTTGAATAATCCTATAAAACTCTTTAAATTGCACAGAAGGTGTCCACTTGTTTTTGTAGAGGGTATTCCTCCCCCTAAGTCATTTTGGTGAAATCATAGGTCCCCATACTTCATACATTTCCAGTTGTTTAGTTCCTTTTTATTTCATAAGCAAAATATACTTTGTATGACTATTAAATCAATTCCCACATGTTTAGTACACTTTAAATAGTATTTGTCTGTTTTACAACTTTTCTGAGTTAATAGTTTTATTTAGGAATATTGGTAATTTTTTTTTTTTTTTGGTATGGATTTATATTTATTTTGACTGAACTGTGTGACATGGCCAAGTACTGTTTGAACAATACTGATAATGACTGATGTCTTATAGTACAAGTATATTTGCAATAAGAAACTTAAGAACCTGATGAAAAAGTAATCATTTCATAAGCTCTATGAGAGTATAAATGGAAAATTCAACACAAGTCAATTAAACACTCAGTAGAAAGAGAGAAAGCATAGATATTAAACTTGTTACTGATAGCCAATCTATGTAGATTTTTTTTTTCTTATACAAGAGTTTGCATACTTATTTGAGGTTCTTAGTATGAATGAAAGATAAAGATTTGAAGGTAAGGAGAATGCTAGATACTGTTTACTATGTAAATTTTTTTTTATTAAAGCTTTTTATTTGTATAACATATGTATGGGTAGTTCCCCAGCATTGATCTTTACAAAGCTTTCCATTACAAATTTTACCCCCAGCCCCTTCCCCTCCCCTAGATGGCAGGAAGTCCACTACATGTTAATAATGTTGAAATACTTGACAAGTTGTGCAAGAAAAATCCTATCTACAAGAAAAAAAAAAAATCAGAGAAAGGAAACACAGTGCAAGCAAACCTCAATAGAGAGCATGAAAATGTTATGTTGTGGTCCATATTTCATATCCCTCTCTCTGGGTGTATATGGTCGTCTTCAGTGAACAATTGGAACTGGTTTGAGACAATTCTTTGTTGCAGAGAGCCATGCCCATCAGAATTGATCATCATGAACTACAAAACACTCTCCACACAAATAAAGTCAGATCTAAACAATTGGAAAAACATCAAGTGCTCTTGGATAGGTTGATCGAATATAATAAAGATGGCAATACTACCTAAACTAATCTATCTATTTAGTGCTATACCAATCAAACTCCCAAGAGATTATTTAACTGAACTAGAAAAAATAACAACAAAATTCATTTGGAAAAACAAAAGGTCAAGAATTTCAAGGGAATTAATGAAAAAAAAATGCAAATGAGGGTGGCCTAGCTGCACCAGATCTAAAACTATTATAAAGCAGTGGTCACCAAAACCATTTGGTACTGGATAAGAAATAGAGTAGTGGATCAGTGGAATAGGTTAGGTTCACAGGACCAAATACTCAATGACAGTAGTAATCTAGTGTTCGATAAACCCAAAGACCCCAGTTTTTGGGATAAAAATCTCACTATTTGACAAAAACTGCTGGGATAATTGGAAACTAGTATGGAAGAAATTAGGCATTGACCCACACCTAACATCATATACCAAGATAAGGTCAAAATGGATTCATGATCTAGGCATAAAGAATGATATTATAAACAAATTAGAACAATGTAGAATGGTTTACCTCTCAGACCTGTGGAGGGGGAAGGAATTTGTGACAAAGAAGAACTAGAGGTCATCATTAATCACAAAATAGATAAGTTTGACTATATCAAGTTAAAAAGTTTTTGTACAAACAAAATGAATGCAGACAAGATTAGAAGGGTAGCAGTAAACTGGGAAAGTATTTTTACATCCAAAGGTTCTGATAAAGGCCTCATTTCTAAAATATATAGAGAATTGACTCAAATATATAAGAATTCAAGCCATTCTCCAGTGGATAAATGGTCAAAAGATATGAACAGACAATTTTCAGACAAAGAACTTGAAACTATTTCCGGTCACATGAAAAGGTGCTCCAAGTCACTATTGATCAGAGAAATGCAAATTAAGACAACTCTGAGATACCACTACACACCTGTCAGATTGGCTAAAATGACAGGAAATGATAACTGTTGGAGGGGATGTGGGAAAACTGGGACACCGATACATTGTTGGTGGAACTGTGAACGGATCCAACCATTCTGGAGAGCAATTTGGAGCTATGCTCAAAAAGTTATCAAACTGTGCATACCCTTTGACCCAGCAGTGTTTCTACTGGGCCTATATCCCAAAGAGATTTTAAAGGACGGAAAGGGACCCACATGTGCAAAAATGTTTGTGGCAGCCCTTTTTGTAGTGGCAAGAAACTGGAAATTGAAAAGATGCCCATCAATTGGAGAATGGCTGAATAAATTATGGTATATGAATGTTATGGAATATTATTGTTCTGTAAGAAATGACCAGCGGGATGATTTCAGAGAGGCCTGGAGAGACTTGCATGAACTGATGCTGAGTGAAATCAGCAGAACCAGGAGAACATTATACACAGCAACAAGACTATAGGATGATCAATTTTGATGGACATGGTTCTCTTCAACAATGATGTGATTTAAACCAGTTGTTTTGCGATGAAGATAGTCATATACATCCAGAGAGAGGCCTGTGGGAACTGAGTGTGAACCACAACACAGCATTTTATCGCTTTCTGTGAATATCTCCATGCATTTTGTTTTCTTTCTTAGGTTGTTTTTTCTTCTTCTCTTTCTAGATCTGATGTTTCTTGTGCAGTAAGATAACTGTATAGATATGTATACATGTATTGTATTTGTCATATAATTTATCCTATTTAGCATGTATTAGATTACCTGTCATCTAGGGGTGGGGGTGTGGGGGGGAAAAGGGGAAAAGCTTGGGGAAAAAAAAGTTTTTGCAAAGGTCAATGTTGAAAGGTCACTCATATGTTTTGTAAATAAAAAGCTTTATATATATATAAAAAAAGAGAAATACCTTCTAACAAACTCAACATGAAGCATAAGAGAACTCCTGCAAAAATGATGTAGGAAAAGTAAGAAATAGGATGAAATGAAATTCCTGCAGGAGAATGTCGTCTTCAATAAATTGGAAGCATTGGTGTCGAGAGTAGACTGGTTTTTGAGTTTCTGAACCTACGTTTTACAATAACAACATGAAATTCAGCAATATAAAGCATTCCTATTAAAAGGAATGCTATACATGCCGAAAGCATTCAAATGAAATGAGATTCACTAAATGTATCTTATTGGCAAAAAAGAGGAGGGAAAGAAAAGCAAATGTTGATAATAAACAGAATCCATTGGAAAAAAAAAAAAAGAATTGATCATCATGTAATATTGTTGTTGCTGTGTATAATGATCTCCTGGTTCTGCTCGTTTCACTCAGCATCAGTTCATGCAAGTCTCTCCAGGCCTCTCTGAAATCATCCTGCTGGTCGTTTCTTACAGAGCAATAATATTCCATAACATTCATATACCATAATTTATTCAGCCACTCTCCAATTGATGGGCATCCCTTCAGTTTCCAATTTCTAAGCCACTACAAAAAGGGCTGCCACAAACAAGGAATATTGGTAATTTTGTGAGGTTATCTTTTTAAATTCTATTTTGATGAGGCTAGTATTTTTTTGATGAATCTCTTGGATTTTCTAATTAAGTCATTGTACCTCTTTGCCATTTAAAATTTTAATTTCCTTTTTTATTTTATTACTATTGATAACATTTTTAAAACATCAAAAAAAATTTGGGAGCATCCTGCTTTCATTCTATTTCATTATAAATAATATTAGCTCTTGGTTTCTAGAAAAAAAATTTTGTTATTTCCATCCTATTTTTTAGTGTCTATATTTTTTTTTCTTCTCTTTAAGCATATTACTGGGTATTAGAGTATTTCTTAGAGCCTTTTTAATCTTTTAAATTGGCTCTCTCATTACTACAGGTAATATACCATGTAGTTTTCCTTTCCTTTGATCCTTGAACATTGAATGGGATTGGTAGGACAATTTAAGAGGTATGTTCAGCTAAAATGAAGCAAACTAAACCTTTCTCTGCCTCCCTCCCTCTCTCTCTCTCTCTCTCTCTCTCTCTCTCTCTCTCTCTCTCTCTTCCCCCCCCCTCTCTGTCTCTCTCCCTCTTTCTTTGTTTCTCTCTCTCCCCTCCTACCCCATTTCTTTCTTTCCCTCCTTTCCCCTCCTTCTCTCATTTTTCTTTCTTTCAGAATCTTATTAAGCAGATGCCAGAGCCAGAGCAGCTAAAGATGCTGTCAGAACTAAAAGATGAATATGATGATTTGGCTGAATCAGAACAGTTTGGTGTAGTGGTGAGTAAGGCCTAAAGCAATGGACTCTTTACCCCATGGGGAGAGGCTATCTGTTTATCTATATTTACCTATATACACATCCATTGCGAGTGACCATTTTATTCCCTCACCTTTTTAGCCTTAGACTTAGTATTTTTTTTTTCTTACCCCATTTTGGGATTCTGTATCTAACCAATGGTTTTGAAGCCTGCCTTCCTTGTTGCCCACCTCCTCCCTGTTACTATTTCTTTGCCTGGTTATGCTAGCCCCTTTGTCCTTCCCACCAGAT
Organism: Myrmecobius fasciatus; assembly: GCA_023553655.1. Lineage (NCBI taxonomy): Eukaryota > Metazoa > Chordata > Mammalia > Dasyuromorphia > Myrmecobiidae > Myrmecobius > Myrmecobius fasciatus. The sequence continues at coordinate 11,022 of JAJPUD010009160.1, read as the reverse complement.
GGGCACTGTGCCCCGCCTTCGACCTCGACTCAATGCCATCCTCTTCAAGCTGCAATTCAATGAGCAGGTAGAAAATATCAAGCCAGAGATTGTTTCTGTAACAGCCGCTTGTGAAGAGGTACGAAAGAGTGAGAACTTTGCTAACCTCTTGGAAATAACCTTGCTTGTGGGCAACTACATGAATGCTGGTTCTAGGAATGCTGGTGCCTTTGGCTTCAACATTAGCTTCCTCTGCAAGGTGAGAACGGATGACAGAATGGAGAGAGACCAGGGCAAGTTTCTATCCCTTTGGATCAAATAGTGGGGGCTACAATCTTCTGAGGGTGGTTTTGGTCTCAGATCCATTCCCTGCTCACAGATATTCTCATTCTCAGCTTCGTGACACCAAGTCCACTGATCAGAAGATGACACTGCTGCATTTCTTGGCTGAAATGTGTGAGAACAACTACCCTGATGTCCTCAAATTCCCAGATGAGTTAGCCCATGTAGAGAAGGCTAGCAGAGGTGAGAACAGCCTGGAAAGAGACTGTACAATGGCATAGGGGGCTGGCAAGTATCTGCTTGGAGAGGGAAATAGAGATTACTTGGTTATAGAATGCATTGTCTCAAACTAATGAATACATTTGGGTTTAGAGGTGAGGGGACCTGAGTCCATTGTGAAAATGTAAAATAGAGAGGAGCTTCTGTGTAATAAAGCTGAGGAAAATATTTAGCAGCACAATGAAAAGAAAGCCATCTTGAAGAAAGGCACTTATTTTTAATCTAAAACTTCAACTCTTGCTTTTCCCATTTAGAAAACATAGACTTTCTTGGCAGAAGCTAAGACATCGCTATTTGGGAAGAAGGCAGAGAAAATTTAGCCTTCTGCTGAAGGAAAAATTGATCAATATATTATACAGGCAGCACTTGTCTTAGCTATATGTTTTTGTGCAAGTCTCCCTACTCCTAAACCCCATTCCTCTAACAAGCTTGGGACTAAGACCACAGGGCCCAAAGGGGAGGAGCTTAGTTCATTCAATTAAATATTGATCATTTCTGATTCCTCTAGCAATTGAGATGTTGGGGTTTGCCTAATAAATCCATGATGCGATCTTAGTCATTTAAAAGCTTAGAATCTTGCAAGATGCAAGAATAAGACTTACACATAATAGAGACTAATATGTCAAGTCAAATATTAAAAAGTGCCAAATTAAATGTAATCAAGTACCCAAAGCAATTAGGAAGAGGAAAGTTACTGGCTTGAAGAGCTGCTCTTCTAGGCTAAGATCTTTTCAGGGCTATAAATTCATTTTTCAGTGAAGCTATAAATTCATTGTTACCTCTTCCATCTTAAACAGTTTCAGCTGAGAATTTACAGAAGAACCTGGATCTAATGAAGAAACAGATTTCAGATGTAGAAAGAGATGTTCAGAACTTCCCAGCTGCCACTGATGAAAAAGACAAGTTTGTGGAGAAAATGACCATATCCTTTTAAGGATTATGAAGAGGGGGATTATCTATGGGGCTCAGGAGCAGGAGTTTGGAACACATTTTAGTGAGATTCTTTTGTGGCTAATAGGTGATGCAGTCCATTCTAGGAGTGTTTAGTTGAAGAAGAGTCTAAAGAAGCAATACTATTAGTTTCTTGGTCCTGGTCCTTTACTCCTTGGCTTCACAGCTTTGTAAAGGATGCCCAGGAACAATATAACAAGCTTCGAATGATGCATTCTAACATGGAAACCCTCTTTAAGGAACTAGGAGATTACTTCCTCTTTGATCCTAAGAAAATGACTGTGGAAGAATTCTTCATGGACCTAAACAATTTCAGAAATATGTTTTTGGTAAGCAAGCAGTCTTTGCCTCCAAATCAAGAGACCCTAGGAGTTTTTCTCTCAGAGATTAGCTCATTTTGCTTAATTATTTTGTTTTTTACTCATAGCAAGCTGTCAAGGAGAACCAAAAGCGACGGGAGACAGAGGAAAAAATGCGTCGAGCAAAACTAGCCAAAGAAAAGGCAGAGAAAGAACGATTAGAGAAGCAGCAGAAGAGAGAACAATTGATAGATATGAATGCAGGTATGAAAGGAGAACAAGGAATAAAGGGTGAAACAGTAAGCATGTTCAGGAATTGCAGTTTGGACAGAGAAAATGACTGCTCTTTGAGTTGAACTCAAATAACTGTGAGTTTTTGGTATAGTTCCTTAAGTCAATTTTGTGTGTGCTCTAATTTCCTCTGCCAGATTTCCAATTTTTAAAAAAAATTTTATCTTATTTTCTTAATCATCCAACTTCCTTTCATATTTTCTTGTTACTAAGTGACTTTAGTGTTACTATAACACATATTCCTCCTTTCTGCCCATTCAGGAGTTCCTTTGGTCTCTTCTCTCACTCTGCAGAACTGCTTGCATTATCTCTAAGATGGCCTCCTAGGCCTCTACCAAGTCCTCTGTAACAGCAATATCATCCTTCCCTAGTTCCTAACTTTTCCTCCAACCCTCCTCATTACAATGCCTTGGGAACAGCTATAAAGTATGGATTTACAAACCATAACACAAATACACACTCTTCCCAGACAGCATCCATTTTTTTACTATCAAAAACTTACATGAGAACACACACACACACTCTCTCTCTCTCTCTCTCTCACTCTCCCTCTCTCTTTACCCTCCTTCCAGAAGCATTCCTTTGTTGAAACATATGGCCTCAATTACTGCACTCTGTTTCCTGCCTCTGCTTCTTTCCTGCTCCTGATTCCCTTCCTGCTCCCCTCCCCCCCACCTCTGCCTGCTCATGTTGGTGACTGCAGAAATTTGACTCTTAAATTTAAATTTAACATTTTAGTTTATCAGATTCAACTGAATTTACCGTAATATTCCCCCTCTTCCCTTTGGCTGTTCCTTCCAAGTGAAGATTAGGGAATTATGTCTCTGAAATTCCAAGCCTCTAAAGTTAAGCTAGTTCAGGAAAACTGAGTAGTTTGTACCCTATTAAAATTAGAGTTTTTGTTTTGTTTTTCAAGAAAGACTGTTCCTGATCCTGTACCATCCAGGTCTGCTTGGGGTTTGTTTTGGAAACTGATTTTAAAGGTTTATTTTTTTATCTCAGGACCTTTTCCATCCTAGCCCTTTTTGGATACAGAGCTCAATAACAGCCTAACTCTCAGAACCTAAAGGAAGCAGTAACAACCCATTTCTTTGCCCTTTTCTAGCCCATAGTCTTATAACAAAGCTTATGTCAAGTCTCAACCCACCTAATTTCATTTGCTTTTCAGCATCCCAGCTATTCTAGCTATAAATCGAGGATCACAGAAGGTGGTCTGTCATAATCACTTCCTCTGGTATTTGTCTGGGGATTGGAACAGAACTAGAAGCTTATTTCCTAGGATATTGATACTGTCCTAGGTACTGGGGGGTTGGAGAATACATCATGTTAGAGTGAAAACAACATGGAATCGGGATTCTCAGGAGACTTTGTTTCAGATCCCAGCATTTTCACTGACCTTAGGGAAGTCGGCCTCTTGGGGCTTTAGTTTTCTTATGGGTAAAATGAGGGTGTGAGATGAGGGGTGACTTCTGTAGAGCCTTCTGTCTTTAAACCCTTTTATCCCATATTGCTAGAATATAAGTGGTGTTAGGATTTAGCCCAGTCAGCAGGAGGCGCAGTATCCCTGCACCCTGTCATCCAGCAATTGAGCTGGAATATAGGTCAGCTGCATTGGTTCTCTTCAGCAGGCAGGTGGCGCTTGGAACATTTAGCCAGAGCCTTGGAAATGACAGCTGTTCTGGGGATTTTGCAGTTTCAGGTTTCACCACCCAGGAGTTGTTGCCATAGAAACAGACCTGGGCCCTGAGCAAGGATTTTACATTAACTCCTTATGTACTCAGAAGAATTGTTCAATGTATTCCAGAGGGCCTAAGTGGAATGTGGCTCCCTGGGGGAAGGGTGTTGTTAGAGGGTGATACCTGTGTACCAGCTGACTATTTGTAGCTTCCAGCCTGTCTTCCCTCAGCAAAGGGGAGCAGATCCCTGCTGCAGACATATAAGCAGAATGCCTTAAAGGGTTGGGGGAAGGGAGTTTGTTTCCTTCTACCATTTTAATTTTAGTCACTGACTTGAAGATCAGCAACTCTTTATCCTGTTGGTGGCTAAAAGAGAGGAATTAGGCTGGAAGTGGGATATACCTCACAGGAAAAGAGCCCCAACTGTTTACCCTGTTAACCCAAGGTCAGAATAAGGGACAAACAACACCCCTTAATTATCAAAGGGGTTTCAGTGCTAAAATTTTTTATTTCAGTAACATTGAGATAATACATAAATATGCATAACTTAGATTTTGAGTCTCTTCTGCCTTTTTACTCCCATCTGTCATGATTTGGAACCATATGGAACAAGTAAAGACCAAACACAATTCATTATCTGTGTGTTGGGAGAAAGCGATAGGGGGAAGGTGGTTGGCGAAGCCTGGACTGCTTTTGGAGTAAGAGGGTGTTAGCATATGAACTAATCCCTCCATATCTTATTTCATTTCCTTACAGAGGGTGATGAAACCGGTGTGATGGACAGTCTCTTGGAAGCCCTACAGTCAGGTGCAGCATTCCGAAGGAAGAGAGGACCCAGACAAGGTAAGTGGGGGAATTGGTAGTGACTCTGTACTGATAGCTATGAGGTTTTTATGTTCTAGGATTAAAGGCACACATCCTATACACTGGAAAAGGATTAGCCAAGTTAATTTGTTGTTGAAGAGAACTAGTATTGGAAGTCTGTGAATAAATAAATCATTCTACCCAAATCTCCTTCACATAGTTCTAGAGAAAGTTATCTGTTAAAATCTGGAGCTCATCTGCTAACTTGAAGGAGAGCTCTGGTTTGACTTCTCCCTTCATGGAGCAAAGATCTAGAACAAAGGAAGGCATTTTGTTTCTGTAGACATAAAGGAGTTTTTACAAGTGTGTAGTCGGAATTAAGGCAGATGAACAGAGTGAAATGATCAAACAGCTGAGAGAGCACAGGAATAGATATGACCTATTCAAAGTTTGAAGCGGAGAATGAGAGGTAGATACTGGAGTCACAGGATCTTATGTCTGTTTGAAAGTTATCTAGTCTAGAAGTGGGCTTTCCTACCACACCTTGCCTTTGATAATGTTGACTGTATAATGTTGAACTAGAGTACTTGGAGAAAAGAATAAAGGTGAGGTGAGATATTACTTAGGTAAGGATGTCATTGGGTGAATTACTAGGGGAATGGAGAGAAGGAAAAGGACCTAATTAAAATAAAGGGGGAGAGAATAGCTAGGCTTCCTACTCTTTTCCCTCTCAGCATAGAATGTGCTTTTTGTACATTCTATGATTCTACCTGACCTCATTTTTAACCTTGGGACCATCCTGGAAAAGAAGAATGAGGCCTATGTGTAAACAGCCATCGTAATTGATATAACCAATCCCATTCAAGTAAGAACATGGCATACTTGTTACCTATTAAAAAACTAAAGAGGTAGTAACTATTACAAGCTGGAGAGTTTAGCTACCAGAAGTGGGGCATGCAGAAATGGATATCCTTAATCCCAAACCATATTTTGCTGGATAGACTTCTAGATCAACAACTCCTAATCCAAAAATCTGATCTCTGTTTGCTGAATTGGAACTCTTTACCATCTCTTACCATCATTTGGATAATTAGAAATGAAATGACTGTAGAAAATTTAATTTGATGCTAGAATTCCTGGTTATATAGCACAGTTCCAATCTCAATCATTTTGCTTAAGAAACGGAATCTCAGAGGCAGCTAGATGAGGCTGTGGATAGTGTACCAGCCCTGAAGTCAGGAGAACCTGAGTTCAAATCCATGCTCAGACACTTAATACTTCTTAGCTCTGTAACCTTGGGCAAGTCACTTAATCCCAGTTGCCTAAGCCAAAAAAAAAAAAAAAAAAAAAAAAAAAAAAAAAAAAAAAAAAAAAAAACCACCAAAAATGAAAACGAAAAAGAAAAAGAAAAGAAAGAAAAGAAATGAAATCCTTAGAGCTTGAAGTACAGGTGAAATTTACTGGAATGATTATTTGAGGGGTAGGAGATAAGAGGGAAAAGAATTTTCCTAAGCATTTTCTGGCCCTTCTCAGCCTGATCGATGTGATCTTTGGGTGGAGTACTTTGCTATGAATGTTTGGGTAGGGAGAAGGAAGAACAGACTTAATCAGTGTTGCTTGGGCCTTGCCTATAAAATTAAGTAACGACTAATAGTATTTTTCCTATAAACTTCTAGACAATAATACCTACACATCATATGAGATATACTATAGCTCCACAATAAATATCTCAAACAGTTTTCAAGTTCAATGGCCTTCAAAAAATTTTTTTAATCACTCTCCTTTGTGAGTGTGCTGACTGTAGGCTTCTTTGGAGAATTCCCATCTGACCCTAGAGAGAGGTATATTTAATAGAATTTCAGGTGCTTCCCAAATGTTTCCTATGCATAGATACTCAGACCACTGGTGATTTCCCTTGGTTCTAACACTTAAGAGTTCTATCTGGAATGTCATACATTTTTCAAAAAATGGGAGATCTATTGACCTTCATGAGAATTTGACATGTATTCAATGAGGGCCCCTTTAAATGACAACTATGATTGTACAAAAGTAGAAACTGAGTGTTAAAGACTTAACTTTAAGTTTAACTAAGTTAAAGACTAGTGCCAACTCTACTTACCTAGCCATGTTTCCTAAGACAAGTCACTTAACTTTCTGGGCCTTATGTTTTCCAATTTGTAAAAATTCTGTGACAATCTAATTATAAGCAGTGTAGGGAGATGCAGAGAATTAATAATCTTTTTGCTTTGAGATGATGGCTTCATATCTTCCTTCTCTGACTTCTGGCTTATCCTTCCAGAGCCCCCTATTACTGCCTGCCTTTTTGGCTGTATCATCTGGCTTATTGCCTTGAACAGAGGCACTGCTTATACATCTTCCTCACAGGCTGGGTCTGTGACTGCTCATTCCCAGGGAGGCAGCTGTCCCAATTCAAAGACATCAGCGGCTCTTCCCTAGAATGTAAAGGAATGGAAAAAAATCTACCGGCCTCTAGGGAATGACCATCATACAAAGATCCTTTATTGGATATGGGGGGAAGTGGTCTAAAAAAAGGAGAAAGGGGGACTTTCAAGACTGGTTCATTAAAAACAGAGCCCAGGCTTCTGTGTTCTGCAGTGTTCAAGAACAATGGCTTAAGTGTAGAGGGGAAGAATCCCTGTAATTGTCCTGCTGGAACTTTTTCAAGCTGATGATTAAGTCAGTTTGTGGTTTTAGTGACTCAACTTTATTTCAGTGTTTGAATTGTAGCTTCTTATACTGACCATCTGCTCAATGGCACAAGAGTCTAAAGGAAGTAAGAAATCCGTCTCCTTCTTCCCTTCCCTCCTCTATTCTGAGCCCTCCTTCTTGACTCTCTCAGCTCCTACTAGTTGGCCACAAGTAGACAGAAAATGACATTGAAACCCCTCTCTAGTCCAGAAGGACCCCTTTTTCTGCTCTCAGATAAAACTACAGTGTAGTAATGAAGTTGTCTCAATGGGACTTTTCTTTTTTCCAAATTTTTTAGATTACTCTGATAAGAGAGTACTCACCGAGCAAAAAATAGGACAATAGATATAATTAGGAATTTATTAGGACATGAATGAAATTTTTAGTATAACTATGACTGTCCCATCTGTCCCACTTTCTTCTTCCCTTGGGGAATTTATTAAAATACATACTTCTTTTAACTAGTTTCCATCCTGTGTTCTATAAAACCTTTTTTCCATCTCATTAATTCTTTTCTATCTCCAGTATTGTTTAGCTGCTTCTTGCTGACTTTTTCCCTTTCTGAATTTTCCTTCTTATCAGTACTTGTAATAATTAATAAAATTTTATAAAGGAGAACCATCTCATATATTCAATATGCTTCTTTGTACCTTTGTCAAGCCTTTAGTTTTTCCAGGATTATAACAGTCAAGTAGCTAATGAGTAATGGGATAGGGCAGTCATCTTGATCTTGGCTATTCAAACTACTTAGCATTATTACAACAGACAAAATAGAGGTAGGAATCAAGATATTTAGGTTCTAGAATGTCAGAATTGATAATAGCTTGCTGTATGATCTTGAGCTACATTGTGCCCATCCCTAGAACTTTAGCTTCCTATATCTCAAATGAAGATTATTAGCTCTTAGGATGACTTAAGAATAGATTTTATCCAATCTATAAAGCATCACAAGCTCTTTAATATGTGTAAATATTGGGGTTTGTCCTCAAAAATTTTCCTGGGCGAAGGCAGCAGTTTTATTCGATAAAGAAAGAAAATGAAGAAAAAGCATTTCAAGATGGCTCAACATTTAAACTTTAACATCTAGACTTCTGTCTCTTATTTTGACCAGACCTCTCTTTCTTAGAATAGCTGCCCCAAATCCCCTGACAAAAACTTAACTTTTTTGTCCCTTTAAACTTGACCTTTATTTTTCCTGGGTCTAGAGTCAGAAATTTTACCTTCCCTGTGTCTTGTCCTTTAAATATACAAAGAAAATGTCCTCATAAGCACATTATCTCACTGCTAGAGATTGACCTCAAATTAAACAAATGATATGGTTTTTGAGCCTCTTTTCTCTAGAAATTAGTGGGCCAGAAGGACCAAAAAAAAAAAACAAAAAAAAAAACCTGCGAAGAAAAAGATGACAAAGACAAATAATTCTGGGTAGCTTTAAAAGTTAAAGGGGTTCCTGGGACCTTAGGTAGAGCAGAATATATAGAAAGGGAATGTCTATTAAAAAACAACAATATAAATCAGAAATTTAGTCTCTACTTCTAAGGTACTTGGTGATTTTGTCCAGGAAGTTGAAGGCTCTTACGGCAACTTTTTGTAGAAAGGAAAAAAACCTCTTGAGAATATTCATTATCTATAGAATTCCCAAGACTTATATGCCTTATACTGCCTAGGAAGTGATAAAACTAAAGTCCAGTCAACTGGAATATTAGAGAACTGCTCTTAGGAAATATGTTTACTCTTCATCCTCTGTTAGACAGTATTTTTGCGCCAGTAAGTAGAAAAGAAAAGGGAACTTCTGAGCTGATGAACTGGGACATGCTATGTGTGCCTACTCTGACTGCCCCATTGGTAGTTTCTACATGTGAGAGGAGCAGTGGATTTGGGTGATAATGAAGAATGAGAATTTAGCATAGCTGATAGCCACAGGAAGCAGAGGAGAGAGGATGGTGTTTACTTGTGCTTTCTAATCCAGTTTGACTCTTCCTTGAAGATTTTCTGCTGCTCCAGAGAGGGCAGAAATTCTAAGAGTATCTCCTATATAGGCTAGAGCAAATTTTAGCCTCCTCGAGTTGTCTTCACGTGTTGATCCCCTCAGCTACTTTTCTGTGCTCCATCCTCCATGTTGCCTTATCCTCATCTCCCCCATTTTCCCATACTTACTTCCAAATACATGCTGTTTGTACTTACAGGCCGTGGGAAGGGACAGTAGCTGCAGAAATGTGTGGCATTGAAGAGCCGCCTTTGTGTCCTAGGGGCACTGAAGTTGTGGGAAACAAGCACTACAAATCTAGGAGCCTCTGGAAATTCCAGTGGATTGAGCAGGGGGAGAAAGCAAGCTAACTATAGTCATTAGCATGAGAATCTGGGTTGTTACCAATAGCAGTCTTGGGGCAGCAACTGGAATGGAACCTCATCATCTTTTGGCCTCAGACTGTTTTATAACAGGGATCTTAACTTAGAGTCCATAGAAAGGGCCTATGAACAGATTTAGTGTCTACTTCCTTCAGTTACAAATATTGAAAAACATTACTCTGAGAAGGCATCCATAGACTTTGTCAGACTGCCAAAGAGTCCCATAGCACCCCCAAAAAGGAAAGAACCCCTGCTTTATGGGATCCACCTTATGACTTTTGTAGTCTGCAGACAACTCTGCCTACCCTGGCTTATTTTGAAAAAAGATCCGTAGCTTAAGGATCATATTGTTCATCATAAAATAGGTGGGATGTTAGGAAGTATAGGTCTCTTTTTTTTTTTTCTTGAAGGGGGGAGCAGTTAAGACAGAGTTAGCTGAATTCAAGATGTGAATGTAATGGCTAAACAGCCTTTTCTAGTGCCTCTGGCTATAGGAGATACTTTGCTATCTGAACAAGGCTCCTCTAGGGTAGGTCCCTGTCCTGGGGGTACTATCTTACTGATAGAGTGAATTAGCTGTGACCAAGATTGCACTCTTTTGCTCCTCACTTGACCATCTTGTCCTTATTTCACCAAGAAATTCTTCCTCTCCACTGTTGACTCTTTAATTATTCTACATGCTGCAGGAGCTCTCTTTCTCTAAAGTAGTCTATGTGTCCAGAGCAGTACACACATTAGCCTGGACTCCATTTGATTCTCGATCCTGGAGGAGGGGAGGAGGAATCAGGTTTTGCTAGGACAGTGTTTCACTTCTCTTCTCTTACAGCCAACAGGAAGGCCGGATGTGCAGTCACCTCTCTCCTTGCCTCAGAGCTGACAAAGGATGATGCCATGACTACGTGTTCTACTAAGGTGCCCAGGATGAGCGAGGGAACCCGAGACATGCTTGATGAAAATAAGGAATTGATTGGTCTTGCGAGCTAGGTCTGGGCTTTGCTGCAACACTGGTTAAACAGCTGAGCCTGAGGCTGTCCTGCCTTGCACCAGGGGTCAAGTGGACTTTCCTCTGTGGCAGCCAACCTTCCCTGCCTCCTTTCTTTGGCCTGCTGCTCTCTGTATAGCATACACAGCTTCAGCTGTCTGGAGGCAAGAAGGAAAGAGCACAGTGGAAGAAGCCCTGGATGCCCACTCAGCACTGGCTGTTGCATTACCAAAGCAGGGACCATCTATGCTGCCTTAACCCTGTCTTACCTTTATTATTGTGCTGCCATGTCTTGGGCATGCCCAACCTGCTTCCTCAGTCCCCAGCTCCAAAGGAGCTCACCCCAAGGTCGATCTTGCTGGATTCACGTTCTTTCTGCTGTCTTGTGCCCTGCTGTGGCTTCTCTAGCCCTAGGAACCAC
>JAJPUD010009159.1:0-78395 GCA_023553655.1 Myrmecobius fasciatus | reverse complement strand
TTATCTATTTTGTGATTAATGATGACCTCTAGTTCTTCTTTGGTCACAAATTCCTTCCCCCTCCACAGGTCTGAGAGGTAAACCATCCTACATTGTTCTAATTTGTTGGAATTTATTTTTAAATCAGATTTTTAAAATATGAAGATATGTTGAAGAATGAGTTTGATAGCATACCAGCATTCCTATATCATTTTGTAATTGTGTTTATGTAGTTCCTGGGTTTGTCTTGGCAGGTAGACAACCAAATACTTTATTTTTTCTACAATTATTTTAAATCTTTCTATCTCTTGCTGCTGGGCTTTACAGTAATATATAGAAATGCATGCGGTTTATTTTATATCCTGCAACTTTGTTAAAGTTGTTAAGTTTCAAGTTTCAAGTAGGTTTTGGATGATTTTCTAAGATTTGTTCATCTCTTTTGTAGATTTAACTTTTGGGAATGATTTTTTGTTTTATATATCTGTCAATATATCATTTTTCTGTCTCAGATTATCTGTCTTTTTCTAGATTAATTGTTTATGTATTTTGGATGATGCCAAATCCTTATCTGAGAAATGTGATAAATTTTTTCCAGTTTGATCACTTCATATCTATTACATGAATTAATTGTGTTCAAAATCTTTTCAGTTTTATTTAATGTTATGTATTTTTTCTTTTGTAATTTCCTGTATTATATGTTCAATAAGCAACCTATAGCTGATTGCTTTCTATTTATGGTGTGATCTTTGGAATGAAGATAACACTTCCATTTTAAATGTTTTGTGGAATGAATTGGTCTAAGCCTAATTTTTTTCTAGACTGTTTCCCAATTTTCTCAACAGTTTTTACAAAAATAACTTCTTTGCTAAGTAACTTGTCTTTCAAGTTTTTAAAATGCTGGATAATTGTTTCTGGTTTTCCTTGGTCTAGTCTTTTCAATGGATTTTTTTATGATTATCAAACTTTTGATGGCAACCATTTTATAATATGGTTTGGAGACTGAAATGCAATCTCCCCTTCATTTCTACCTTTTTTCATTTTCCTCAATATTTTAGAATTTGGTTATTATTTGATTGTAGTATTCCTTTGATAATTTGATTGATATAATTAAAATTGTAAGTGAACTATGATTGTATTATCATTTTTATATATTGGTATGGCACAGCTATGAACACTGGAATATTCTTCCAACTATTTAAGTTGTTCTTTATCTCTCTCAGGAGTACTTTATAATTGAATCTATGTGAGTATTTTATAAATTTTTCTTTCTGGATCTCCAAATATTGCATGCATTTTATAATTTTTTTGGAGAGCTTTCCAATTCTCTTTATTTCCTCTTATATTTTATTATTATTATTATTGTTTAGAATCTCCTATTGATTAAACAGTCAATAAATATTTAAAGTGCCTACTATATGCCAGACACTATGCTAAGCATTAGGGATACAAGAGATAGAATCCAGGAAGGCAGAATCCAGAGAAAACTTTCCAGGAATGGAAGACAGTCAGAAAAATACCCCAGAGCCAAGAGATGACTTGTCTTCTTTATAAAACAGCTAGGAAGCCTTTGTCACTGGAGGAATAAGGTATTAAGACAACTGAAAATGCAGATTATGAAGGTTTTTGAATGTCTAGTAGAGTATTTTATTTTGTATTTAACCCGGGAGGCAATAGGAAGCCACTAGAGTTTTTGAATGGAGGTGTGGTAGTTGACATGATCATATCTGTGTTTTGGCTAAATCTACTTTTGTGGATGAATAGAAGATAAGTGTGGGAGAGACCTGAGACAAGCAGAGTCACAGGCAGACTATTGTATGGTATGGATGATCAGAAGCTGCAATGGTGGCAGTATCAGAGCAAAAAATGGGAAATAAGAGAAAAGTTGCAAAGGTGAAATCAGCCTTGGTAACAACTTGAATATGGCAGTCAACAGATAGTGAAAAATCCAGCATGAATCCTAGGTTGAAAGCCTAAGGGACTGATAAATTGCAATAATTTAAGTAAATTGTTGCAATAATGGGGAAAGTAGTAGGAGGGCTGGGTTTTGGGGGGAAATATAAGGATTTCTAATTTGGGCATACTGAGTTTAAGATCTCTACTAGACATCTAATTCAAGGTAAAACAGTTGGAGATATGAGATTGTAAGTCAGCAAAGAGATTGTTAATGCTGTTCTTTTTTGAAGGTTTATTTTATAGCCTTCAACTTTGTTGAAACTATTGTATTAAATGAAGGAGAGATGATATTCCAGATCCCAAATTATATTATAAAATTAATATTTTTGTGAATTCTTTGGCAAACAGGATAGTTTTATAATTATCTTTTCTGTGCCCTTAATTTTTTTCTATTTTATTGCTATGACTTGGAGTTTGCAATGTTATTATTTTCATTTTCTTGGAGGTAATCTGGAGATTTTTTTATGTTGATATTTTGGGGTTTTTTATTCAAAAGTTCTAATCATTTTTCCAGTATTATTTCTTGAACCTTGGTTTTCAGGGTTTTTGACTTTTCCTATTTTTGGTAGATTTATGATTTTTAAGTTGTCTACATATTCTTACTTTAAGATCACTTTTTTTCTTATATGAACAATATGTGTTCTTTTAACATCATTGCATTTTTGCTTCTCTTCCTTCAGACAGTCCTTCACTTTAGTGTATTAATTTGTATTCCAAATCAAACATTCTTATACTTCTTTGGAGAGACTTACATGATTCAGATTTTCTGCCCTATCAGTTATTTCTGTTCTAAAAATCATAAATTCTACATTCTTGAACCATTTGGAAACATTTTTGGTGGTTCCATTCTCTCTTGAGTATCCTATGGGTTCTTTGAGTTAACAGGTTTGGGTTCAATTTTCTTTATCTTGCAATATTTATTTAGATATGTTTGGACCCATTTTGATGTCCAGTCCATCTTCTCCTCTCATTAATAATTTTTCTAATTATTTTTTTTTACTTTTGCTCAAGGTTTTCAATTGAGTTTTCTTCCATCTGAGATTTTTTTCTAATTTCAGTCTCTTTTCTTTATATTTCCCTGTAGTTCACTTTCTGATCTTTCCCTGTATGATAGTAGATTCCCCAGGATTTAAACCACCAAGCTATCTCAGCCTATACTCATGTTAGTGAATTCATTCTTCATCAGTGAGACTTATTGAAAACCCAGCTGGCTCCAAATGAATGCCTGTCCCTTATCCTTCAGACCTGTTTCTGTTTCTCTGGGTGAATGTTAGTATAGCACAGTATATTGCTGCACACCAGGTAAAATATGCTTCTGCTTTCCTTCATTCCGTTTCTCTGTGGTCTAGTATGTGCTGGCAAAGATTGCAGCAAATGCAGAGAAATTGCTGAAGGGGTCCACAGTAATAAACTTTTCTGTCAATTTGTGCACCTTTGTGAGAACATGACACCTAGTAAGGAAGGGGTATTGAATGAGTATTAGGGAAGGGTTTGATTCACCTTCTCATTTGTCAAATCATCAGATTGCTAGTGTCTTAGTCAACAGAAAGTTGCAATCATTTTTTTCCTCTTGCACATAGGAGGGTTTAGAATCAGTAAGGAATGGAGGAAATGTCTCCTCCATCTTATTGGTTATGAACCAGAAGGTCCTAGGTTTGCTCTTCTTTTTTTATTTACTATTTTATTTTTCTTCATTTACATGTAAAACAGTTTTTAACATTTGTTTTTAAAACTTTGAGTTTCAGATTCTGTATTCCTTCCTCCCCACCGTCCCTATTAAGAATCACATGTGGAGTTATGCAGAAAATTTACATAAAAGCCATATTGTAAAAAATTATGCTTCAATCTGTATTTCAACACAGTTCTTTGGGTATGGATAATATATAGGTTTAATATCCTAATTAAAATTATAATAATGCATAGCTCTATAAATGAACCTATGATCTTCCTTATTTGGAAATTCCTTCTAATGCTTCAAAATGTATTCCATCCATATTGCCCAGTTTACATGGCTCTTGTCGGTATCCTACCAAAGCATTTGCTGTCTGCTAATTTCTCAAGAGCACTAATACAGTGAAATTATCTAGCTGTTAATCCTCAATTGCCATATGTTGAGTCCATTTCTTTTTTTCTTATCTTACAATTCCTTTACTCCTATTTTTCTTCAGAGTTTCTTGTTCATTATATGTTGCAGTATTCTCACATTTATCACATAATAGTCATTTTTATTTCTTCAGAGGCAAGAGTTCCACATCTCATGAACATGTATTGCAATACAAATAAAATGATAGTCTTGAAAATAATAGCTTTTGCTTTCATATTAAGTAAAAAGAGTGTCAGTAAAAGCTATGCCAATTTCCCAAAAACAAATGGAAAGGGCAGATACTATTAGTTAATTTCATTCTTTTGATATTTTACAATATCTTTAAAAAAATAGTTCTTCCTTTTCAGCATGTTCTACCTTATGCGTAACCTAACACTTACTTCTGCAATTTTTTTGCCTTATAATGTTTACCTCAGTGGAGATACAATGTCTGTTTCTCATCTTCCTCGTAAAACTCATTCACTTTCTTTCTAACAGTCATTAAATCTCCCCAAAATGTTTTCTTCTTCAGTTGAGAGAATCCTAATTTATTTATTTTTTCTTCATAGCAACAATGTCCCACCTTTTAATTCATTTTCATAACTTCTTGTGGAATTGCTATAATTCATTATATTCTTTTTAAAATGTGGCAGCCCAAATCGAAAAGAATGTTTTAACTAAAGTTTATATAGCATTGAAGTAAACAAAATGATTGTACTATGTTTCCACTTGTTATAGTCATATGGCCACATTTCAGGAAAATGTCAATTTTTTAAAAGCACAACTACATTAAATGAGTCACAATAAATTTAAGTATGGTAAATTGCTTTTGAGGTTATAGGCAGAGGGAAAAGTAAAAATTTGTGAAAATAATTCTTGTCTACAAGATGTTGACAGTCTTCATTAGATGACATACAAATAGAATGGAGCATTTTTACATTATAATCAAAATAATTATATTTTGCAGAAGAGGAAAGAATTTTGGTCTTTAGAGAGTTGGCTTTATTTGGTCTTTGTTGATATCATTGAGATACAAATTATGTTAAAAAGGAAAATGGCCTTTTTTTAGGAAGAGAAAGTATAATCTTATTTTAGGGCATTTATTGTTCTGAAAAAAAATCTCACTGATGGTGAGTCTAGAAAATCATGGTTAAATTTGGAGGTATGTAGTACAAGATAAAGAAACACTGGAATATGTAATAGGACACATAGTTTCAGTTTGGAAGCATTCAAAGCAGAACAAAGGAAAGAAGAACCTCATTGGTAGACTTAAGAAGAGTATATTGTATTTTAGATCACAGGTAGAAGAGTCTGAGTGAAGAATCTCGCAGCTAAGATGAAGAGAAAAAGGTAAAAATGAACATTTGGAAAAAATATTTACTATAAACACTTCATGGTGGTTTAATTGATGCACATACTTCCACCAATAGTATATACTAATTAACAACACATCATGTTCTTTGTGTCTCTTATCTATGTTCTTTGAGTCTCTTATCTATTTTCTTTGACAGATCTTATATAGTCCACCCAAAAAGTGAACGTCTTCCCTCTAAAATTCTTTTTTTTAGATTTTTTTCAGTCAAAAAAATTCCACCTTCTCTTACTTTGTTTCTCCTCCTTCAAGAAAGAAAATATTATTGTTTTGTTGTTCAGTCATTTTCAGTTATGTTGAACTCTTCATGACACCTTTTAGGATTTTCTTAGCAAAGATACTAGAATAAAAAAAGATGGAAAACAGGGTTAAGTGACTTGCCCAAGGTCACACAGCTAGTGTCTAAAGTCAGATTTGACCTGATGAAGTCTTTCTTACTTGATTCCCATGCTCTTTTCACTATGCCATGTAGCTATTCCTCAAGAGAGAAAAATAGAAGCCCTGTTATGAACATATATAATTAAATCAAATCAAATGCAAAACCTTGTGATCTAAAATTTTCTCTCATTTCCCCCCTTCTCTAGACAGCAAGTAATCAAATATAGGTTTAACATATGAAATTCTTCTAAACAGATTTCCACATCTATCATGCTGCACAAGAAAAATCAGATCAAAAAGGAGAAAAAAATAAGAAATATCTCCATCATAAGTCTATTGGAATTGGTCTGAATCACCTCATTGTTGAAAAGAGTCAAGTCCATCACAGTTAATCATCATATAATATTGTTACTGTACAATGATCTCCTGGTTTTGTTCATTTCACTTAATATCAGTTAATGTCTCTGCAGTCCTCTCTAAAATTATTCTGCTGAATATTTCTTACAGAACAATAATATACCATTACATTCATATTCCATAACATAATCAGCCAGCCATTCCCCATATAATGAGCATCCACTCACTTTCCAGTTCCTTGCCACTACCAAAAGAGAGAGAGAGAGAGAGAGAGAGAGAGAGAGAGAGAGAGAGAGAAAAGGCTGCCACAAACATTTTTACACATATGGGTCCTTTTCCCTTCTTTATGATTTCCTTCAGATATAGACTCAGTAATAGTACTGCAGGGTCAAAGGGTATGTATGCCCTTTGGGCATAGTTCCCAAATTGCTCTCCAGAATACTTGGATCATTTGACAACTCCACCACCAATTAATGTTTGAGTTGGTTTTGTTTGTGCAAAAACCTTTTTAATTTAACGTAATCAAAGTTGTCCATTTTGCATTTCATAATAATCTCTAGTTCTTCTTTGGTCATAAATTTCTCTCTTCTCCAGAGATCTAAAAGATAAATTATCCCTTGCTCTTCTGATTTGTTTATATTATCACCCTTTACAACCAAATTATGTACCCATTTCGACCTTATTTGGTATGGGGTGTGAGATGTACTTCTCTGCCAAGTTTCTGACATATTATTTTTCAGCTTTCCGAGCAATTTTGTGAAATAGTGTGTTTGATTCCCAAAAGCTGGAGTTTTGGTATTTACCAAATACTAGATTACTATAGTTATTGATGTGTCATGTGATATTCCAAATTTTTCTTCCTCCTTCCCTCCCTTCCTCCTCTCCTAGACAGAAAGCAATACAGTATAGGTTAAATTTGTGTAATTTCCAAGTAGCAAAGTTCATTTGGAAGAACAAAAGGTCAAGAATTTCAAGGGAATTAATGAAAAAAAAGACAGATGAAGGTGGCCTTGCTGTACCAGATCTAAAACTATATTTATAATATTTGGCAGCGGTCATCAAAACCATTTGGTACTGGCTGAGAAATAGAGCAGTCGATCAGTGGCATAGGATAGGATATCAGGACAAACTAGGTAATAATGTTAGCGATTTAGTGTTAGATAAACCCAAAGACCCCAGTTTTTGGGATAAGTACTCACTATTCAGCAAAAACTGCTGGGAAAATTGGAAACTAGTGTGGAAGAAATTAGGGCTTGACCCACACCTAACACCACACACCAAGATAAGATCTAAATGGGTTCATGATCTAGATATAAAGAGTGATAGTATAACCACATTAGAGGAACATAGGATAGTTTACCTCTCAGACCTGTGGAGATGGAATAAATTTATGTCCAAATAAGATCTGGAACTCTTAATTGAACACCAGATGGATAATTTTGATTATATTAAGTTAAAAAGTTTCTGTACAAACAAAAGTAATGCAGACAAGATTAGGAGGGAAGCATCAAACTGGGAAATCACCTTTACATTTAAGGGTTCTGATAAAGGTCTCATCTCTAAGATATATAGAGAATTGTCTCACATTTATAAGAATTCAAGCCATTCTCCAGTTGATAAACGGTCAAAGGATATGAACAGACAATTTTCAGATGATGAAATTAAAACTATTTATAATCATATGAAAAGGTGCTCCAAATCACTATTGATCAGAGAAATGCAAATTAAGACAACTTTGAGGTACCATTACACACCTGTCAGATTGGCTAAAATGACAGAAAAAGATAAAGATGGATGTTGGAGGGGATGTGGGAAGGCTGGGACACTGATGCATTTTTGGTGGAGCTGTGAACAGATCCAACCATTCTGGAGAGCAATTTGGAGCTATGCTCAAAAAATTATCAAACTATGCATACCCTTTGACCCAGCAGTGTTTCTATTGGGCTTATATCCCAAAGAAATCATAAAAGAAGGAAAGGGCCCCATATGTGCAAGAATGTTTGTGGCAGCTCTTTTTGTCGTGGCTAGAAACTGGAAACTGAATGGATGCCCATCAATTGGAGAATGGCTGAATAAATTATGGTATATGAATGTTATGGAATATTATTGTTCTGTAAGAAACGACCAGCAGGACGATTTCAGAGAGGCCTGGAGGGACTTGCATGAACTGATGCTCAGTGAAACGAGCAGAACCAGGAAATCATTATTCACGGCAACAATAATACTATATGAGGATCAGTTCTAATGGACATGACTCTCTTCAACAATGAAATGCTTCAAACCAGTTCCAATTGTTCAGTGAAGAAAACCACCCAGAGGGAGGGATGTGAAATGTGGATCACAACATAACATTTTCATGTTCTCTATTGAGGTTTGCTTGCATTGTATTTCCTTTATCGGATTATTCTTTCTTGTAGATATGATTTCTCCTGCACAAAAAATGATGCTTCTTAAGTATTCTAACATAATTATCATGTAGTGGATATCCTGCCATCTAGGGGAGGGGTGGGGAGTAGGGGGGAAAAATTTGTAACAGAAAGCTTTTTAAGGGTTAATGTTTAGGAATTACCCATACATATGTTTTGCAAATAAAAAGTATTAATTTTTTAAAAATAAATAAATAAATAAATAAATAAATTTGTGTAATGTCCATATTCATCATGCTTGCACAAGAAAAATCAGATGAAAAAGGAGAAAAAATAAGAAAGATGAAAATAGTATGCTTTGATGTATATTCAGTTTCCATAGTTATTATCTCTCTGGATGTGGATAACTCTCTCTATCACATGTCTATTGAAATTGCCTTGAATCACTCCATTGTTCAAAAGAGCCAAGTTGATCATCACATAATCTTGTTGCTGTGCACAGTGTTCTCTTGGTTCTACACACTTCATTTAGCATTAGTTCATGTAAGTGAAGGCCAGGCTTTTCTGAAATTAGCATGCTTGAAATTTCTTATAGAATTGTTGTGTGTAGACAAACTAGGCAATAACTATAGCAATTTGGTTTTTGATAAACCCAAAGACCCCAGCTTTTGGGATAAGTATTCACTATTTGACAAAAACTGCTGGGAAAACTAGAAACTAGTGTGGAAGAAATTAGGGCTTGACCCACATCTAATACCACATACCAAGATAAGATCTAAATGGATTCATGATCTGGATATAAAGAGTGATACTATAAGTAAATTAGAGGAATGTAATATAGTTTACCTCTCAGACCTATGGAGATGGAATAAATTTATGTCCAAAGAAGAACTGGAACTCTTAATTGAAAACCAGATAGATAACTTTGACTACATTAAGATAAAAAGTTTTTGTACAAACAAAATCAATGCAGACAAGATTAGGAGGGAAGCAATAAATTCGGAGATCATTTTTACATTTAAGGGTTCTGATAAAGGTCTCATATCTAAAACATATAGAGAATTGTCTCATATTTATAAAAATTCAAGCCATTCTCCAATCAATAAATGGTCAAAGGATATGAACAGACAATTTTCAGAGGATGAAATTAAAACTATTTATAGTCATATGAAAAGGTGCTCCAAATCACTATTGATCAGAGAAATGCAAATCAAGACAACCCTGAGGTACCACTTCACACCTGTCAGATTGGCTAAAATGACAGGAAAAGTTAATGATGAATGTTGGAGGGGATGTGGGAGGGCTGGGACACTGATGCATTGTTGGTGGAGCTGTGAACAGATCCAACCATTCTGGAGAGCAATTTGGAGCTATGCTCAAAAAGTTACCAAACTGTGCATACCCTTTGACCCAGCAGCATTTCTATTGGGCTTATATCCCAAAGAAATCATAAAGGAAGGAAAAGGCCCCACATGTGCAAGAATGTTTGTGGCAGCCCTTTTTGTAGTGGCTAGAAACTGGAAATTGAATAGATGCCCTTCAATTGGAGAATGGCTGAATAAATTATGGTATATGAACATTATGGAATATTATTGTTCTGTAAGAAATGACCAGCAAGATGATTTCAGAGAGGCCTGGAGAGACTTACATAAACTGATGCTGAGTGAAATGAGCAGAACCAGGAGATCATTATACACGGCAACAGCAGTACTATATGACGATCAATTCTGATGGACATGGCTCTCTTCAACAATGAAATGTTTCAAACCACCTCCAATTGTTCACTGAAGAAAGCCATATACACCCAGAGAGAGGGATGTGAAATGTGGACCACAACATAACATTCTCATACTCCTTGATTGATGTTTGCTTACATTGTGTTTCCTTTATCTGATACATCGTTTGTGTAGATAAGATTTTTCTTGCACAACAATGATAAGTTTGGAAATATGTATACATATATTCGATTTGCTAATATTTTAACCTAATTAACATGTAGTGGATATCTTGCCATCTAGGGAAGGGGTGGGGAGTTGGGGGGAAAAATTTGTAACGGAAAGCTATGTAAGGGTTATTGTTGAAGAATTACCCACACATATGTTATGCAAATAAAATTAAAAAAATTAAAAAAAAAGAATCGTGTGTGTATGTATATGTATATATATGCATACATATATACACACATATATAAAAATAACTTATAGAGCAATTCTCTAACTGATAGGCATACACTCAATTTCCAGTTCCTTTGCAACTACAAAAAGGTTGCTACAAATATTTTTGCACACCGTAGGTCCTTTTCCCTTTTTATGATTTTTTTTTTTTGGAAAATAGACAGTGGTGAATCAAACAGTATTCACAGTTTTATAGCCCTTTGGGCACAGTTCCAAATTGCTCTCAAGAATGGTAGATCAGTTCACTTTACCAACAATGCATTAGTGTCCCAGTTTTCATACATCCCTTTTAACACTTGTCATTTATCTTTTCCTGTCATTTTAGCCAATCTGAGAGGTGTGAAGTGGTATCTCAAAATTGACTTAACTTGCATTTCTCTATAGCAGTTACTTAGAGAATTTTTCATATTAGTAAAAATGGCTTTAATTTCTTCATCTGAAAATTGTCATATCCTTTTTCCATTTATCAATTGGAGAATGGCTTGTATTCTTATAAATTTGGGTTAATTCTCTACATGTTTTAGAAATGAGACATTTATTAGAAACACTGGATGTAAAAATTGTTTCCCAGCTTTCAGCTTCCCTTCTAATCTTGGTTGCATTGGTTTTGTTTGCACAGAAACTTTTTAATTTAATATAATCAAAAGTGTTCTCTGATTCTTCTTTGGCCATAAATTCCTCCCTTCTTCACAGATCTGAGTGGTATATTATTCCTTATTCTCCTAGTTTGCTTATAGGTCTAAACTATGAACCCATTTTGATCTTATTTTGGTTTAGAGTGTTAAATATTGGCCAATGCCTAGTTTCTATCTTACCTATTGTCCAGTTTTCTCTGAAATTTGAAGTTAACTTATCTAAAATGTAGAGTAATAGTTTTCTATCCAAAATTGGCATGTTTAAGTTTATATGATTATTGATTGTACTACTTTTATCTTAAGCATATATTTTCCCAAAGACTTAGTAATATGTTTACCATATGCATTTTTTAATGAAACACTGTTTTTCCAAGTACAACTTGTGAACCTAACTTATTACATTGATTCACCACTGTTATTTCTCAGCCACTATTAAATGGTTTTGATGACCACTGCTTTATAATATAGCTGTAGGTCTGGTACAGCTTGGCCAAATTTTTTGGTCCATTTTTGCTTGAGTAAGCTTTTATATTTCTTTTCCAATTTTTCTACATCTCTCATTTCTTTTCAGATTTTTCTTTCTGTCATTCTCATTTACAACACTATTTTAAATTTAAAAAATCTTTTTGCTTCATCTTTTAAAAAAATTATAGTTGTACAGTCTAATCTAGTTGTAAGTCTAATCTCTGCTCTTCTTCTCTAAGCTGTACAATGACCTTGGTTTGAGTCTTAGCAACACAACTATGAGTTTGTTCCTGATCAGACTAGAGTACCCCTAGACGTACTACTAGCAATCAGCCAGAAAGTTTTGCAGGTTCAGAGTTACAGAACTTTAGTCCCTTCTTTGGTACTCTTTACAGGATTTAGACTAGAGTAGAAACTGGAACTGAGTTCCACTGTTCTGGCATCAGAGTCACATACCTACTGTTTGCTAACTTTCTTACCCTGAAACATAATTTTTTTTTTGCTTTTTTTGATGAGGCAATTGAGGTTCAGCGATTTGCCCAGGGTCACACAGTTAGGGAATGTTAAGTGTCTTGAGACCCAGATTTGAACTCAGGTCCTCCTGTATTCAGGGCTGGTGCTCTATCCACTGCGCCACCTAGCTGCCCCTGAAACACAAATTTAACTGCAGACCTTTCAAAGTTCTGCAGTCATCTATGAATCTCTTGACCCAGAATTGGGTATCAGTGATAGACCTTCATATTAGCCCCTATTTCTTTATCTTGTCCATGTTGATCACTTCTGTGCTAGATGTTCATATATTGGAATGCTCTGCATTCCATCCCCAATGTTCACAAAGCACTCTTCTCTGCCTTGGTCAGCCTGAAGTGGGAGAAGAAAATTAATCCTTATGATCAGGACTCAATCTGTTACATTTTCTAGATCTGTGTGTAAGACTTAGAGAAAGATATACTGTACTTTTTCCGATTCCTTCACCATCTTGGCTTTACCCCAAAATTCCTTATTCCACCAAAATATCTTAATATTACATAAATTATAGGATAGCTCAAAGACTGTCCAGTGAGGTGGAAATGATGAGTATTTAAGAAACCCATTAGATATTGAGAGATCATTAGTAACTTTGGAGAGAGACATTTCAGTTGAATGATGAAGTTGGAAGTCAGATTGTAGAGAATTTAGAGAAGAAGAAAAGAATTGAAGTTATTTATTGTAGATTACTTTCTTAAGAAATTTAGCTACACAAGGAAGAAGAGATGGGGATAGTAGCTAGTGGAGATGAATGGATTGAGTGAAAGCTTTTTGAGGATGAAGGAGACATAGGTATGTTTGTAGCATATAACCGGTTTTGATGGCTTGCTCTGTAGGGATGGTTCCAGTTTCTAAATATCTTTGAATAATTTGCAACTGTATACCTTAAATTCTCACCACATAATATGGAAACATACTAGAAACAGTCATTGTTAAAGAGTGGCAAGCTCTCTCTATCCAAAGAATTAGAATGAACTTTTCTCTGAAATTTGAAATTAACTTATCTAAAATGTAGAGCAATAGTTTTCTATCCAAAATTGGCATGTTTAAGTATATAGGATTATTGATTGTATTACTTTTATCTTAGACATATTATTTTCCCAAAGACTTAGTACTATGTTTGCATATACTTTTTTGTAATAAAACACTCTTTTTCCAAGTACTCTCCTGACTTAGTCTAAAGCCTATGAGTGAGTGATAGAGATTTTTTTTTCATTTTATTAAGTTACATATTGAGTTGATAGAGTAAATCAGTCATTATTCCCCTTACATTTATTTGTATGTTTAGAGGCTATAGATAAAATACATGTATATTTATTTACATGTATACATATATTCATAACATGTACTTGCCAAATACTACTCATTATTACCATAGTTGATATCCTGTGCAAAGTCCAAACAAACAAAAGAAATTCGATTCCCTGATTGAGAGCATAGTTCTATAAATGTTTCTATTTGGATGATGTTTTAGTGATTTATATTAGACTTCAATACACCCTGCACCATTATAATGAAATGTGTGGTGACTCAAAGGCAATCACTAGCATTCCACACTGGAAAAGTAGACCACATACTGCTCGTATTTTGTTAAGCAGCTGTGCAGGCAGCCCCTTAGAGTCAGGAAACTGGTGTATATATAATTTTAGGTAGGTGTGGAAAATGGAAATGAGCTGCACCTAGAATTTAGTAGAAA
This sequence comes from Myrmecobius fasciatus, assembly GCA_023553655.1. Classification (NCBI taxonomy): domain Eukaryota; kingdom Metazoa; phylum Chordata; class Mammalia; order Dasyuromorphia; family Myrmecobiidae; genus Myrmecobius; species Myrmecobius fasciatus. The sequence continues at coordinate 64,409 of JAJPUD010009159.1, read as the reverse complement.
AAGATTAAGTTAAATCATATTCAATAACTGAAATTGTCAAATATTTGGCAAGTATTTGTTAAATCCTTATTACATGTCAGGAACTATATTAAGCACTATTAATGCATAGAAAGGCAAAAACTGGGTCCCCAGCCTCAAAGTGCTCACAATCTAATGTTTGCTTAGCATGCAAACACATTTCTATGTAGATACAAGATATAGACAATGTAAATCGGAGTTAATCTCATAGGGAAGACATGAGCATTGAGAAGGGACCATGAAAAAAAGGCATTTTTGATGGGATTTGAGTTGTTTTGAAGACCAGAGAAGCCAAGAGGCTGAAGTAATGGGAGAGAGAATTCCAGGAAGAAGGACAGCCAGCAAAAAAGGTACAGAAATAAAGTTGGATGATTTTGTGTTTGGAAGAGCAAGTATAGGTGGCCAATGTAGCTGGAGTATAAAGTACTTGGAGAGGAAGTTTTGTGAGACTGGGAAGGCAGGAAAGGACCAGTGTCAAGGGTTTTAGATAACAGAAAGTTTTATGTTTTCTTCTAGAAATAATTGGGAGTCACTGGAATTTATTGAATTGGAAAGGAAGGAAGGAGGAGGAAGGGAAGGAAAGATAAAAAGAAAAATGTGTTGAATGAAGGAGCAAAGGAACAAAAAAAGAGAAAAAAAGCAGAAAAGTGCTGTCATATACTTTACTAAATGCTTTACAAATATTATCTCATATTTATCATCTATTTTAACATATTTAACATGTATTAGACTACCTGCCATCTAGGGGAGAGGGTGGGGGGAAGGAGGGGAAAAATTTGGAACAAAAAATTTTGCAAAGGTCAATGTAGAAAAATCACTTATATGTTCTGTAAATAAAAAGCTTTAGTAAACAAAGACACAAATATTATCTCATTTGATTCTCACAATATTGCTGTGAAGGAAGTATTATTATTCACATGATACTGAGGCAAGCAGCGATTGTGTGCTCAGAGCTGCACAACTAGTAAATATCTTGAAGGCCAGATTTGAATTCAAGTCTTCCTAACAACATATCCAGCAATCTAACCACTATATCACCTAGTTGTATAGGAAAGTGACACCATTCTCCCTCTCTTCTGGGTACATCATTTTGGCAAATGAGTGGAGGAAGTGAACAGAGGCCAAACGAGAGAAATCAACTAGAAAGCTATTCCAGTAGTGCAGAGAGAGGTCACGAGGGTCTGCCTATGGGTATGAGTTATGTGCATTAAGGAAAGGGGCAACTTGGCAACAGGAAGAAAATGTCGGGTGTATAAGTGAGAAGTTGAAGATGACTCCTTGGGTGTAAGCCTCAATGAATTCAAGAGGACTATGGTATCCTATAGAGGAAAAGGAAAACTGAAAAAAGGAGAGGGTTTAAGGAAAAGATAATGAATTCTGTCTTAGTCATATTGAGTTTGAGATGCCCAAGAGGCATTTGGTGATTCAGGACTGGAATTCATTAGACTAGAGTGGATCCATAGATTGGGAATCATCTACTTAGAGTTATAGAAGAGATAATATTCCACTTCCTAGAGAAAAGGATTTAGATTAGACCCTCATGAGACTGCCAGAATTACTATGTAACACCATTAATGATGCAGAGTTTTCATTGCTACAAAACTTACTCCCTTTACAATAACATTTTCTGGAGAGAGAGAGAGAATTTATAACTAGGAGAAGTGATTGCTTATCAGTTAAGTATGGGAGAAAATATGCAAAAATTAGCTTGATACAAGATAGGATATGGATTTTGAAAAGTATAAATATGCAAAGTTTTAGGCAAAATTTGAGGCAAATCAATATTAAAAAAAAGAAAAAGGAATTTTAGAGAAATGTACTAGCTTGAGAGGAAGAGATACATAAGTCAGTGTGTCAGAAGGGAGGAGATTGATCTAAAAATTAAAGGAGGATTAAAAAAAAAAGTCACTGTGTGGATTCACTTCTGAAGAATTTAGTTGTGACTCTAACCCTAGAGTCAGAAGGACCTCAAATCCCATTGCAGACACTTGCTCACTGTGTAACCATCATTAATGGTGTTATGTAGTCATGTTTAAGAAACCAGAACAGCCATAAACAACATAAAAGCCAAGTAGGGAAAAAAATTTGTTTTAATAGGTATTTGCTTCTTTTTAAAAAAAAATTTAATTATAAGTAAGTTTTACTTTTTATTTAAGTTCAAAATCATGCAAATGAATATTTTATTATTTTCATAGTAATTCTACTCTCTCAACACACACAAACATACTTACACACACACACACATACACATGCATGCACACACACACACACCCGCACACACCCGACTCTCCCTGGAAAACAAATTCCACAAACAGACTTCTGAAGAAGAGAAAACCCTCACAACTAGCAGAGGAAGTGTTCCTCCAGTGAAACTTAAAATAAAACAGCTGCACACCTGCTTCCACCTGGTTTCCCTACTATGCATATCTCACAAAGACTTCTCTGTGTGAAGTGTCTTCCAAGTTAAATAAGTAGCAATTTTAAGTAGCACCTAAAGAGAAACTGGGACAAGGATTGCCAACAAAACCCAAGACCCGAAAAGTTCCTGCTAGAACAGGGTTTATTTTCATTTCTCTGACCCATTTGCACAGAGTTGTTAGTGATGGCCCAGCCAGCCACCCTGTACACAGCATACCAATAATAAACAGAAGCCGGCTGACACCCCAGGACACCTGCAGAAAGCTTTACAGTGAATGATTGTTCATCGTAGAGGGAACTTTTTAACTAAAACTTGATGGGTAGGCTTCTACTGGCTTGATATTTTCACACTCACAAACATACACAAACTGATAGACCATTCTGAGACTATCATCAGAATAGTTAATAGGAAAAAAATCAATCTACAGGATTTACCATGTGAAAAGATCTTTTATGCACTCTTCCTCTTGTCTCCCAAATTCTCTCCTTGACAAAATTTAAAATTCCAAAATAAAAATATTTGGTACCAATTTTAAGCAAATGTTTAAACGAATACTTTAAGGAATTGACTGTATTATTCCTGTTTCTTAGGATCCAACTTCTTATTTATTCATAAATCAGTTACTTGCCAGTGAAAATAATTTGCTGACGTTCTGATCAGGCAGGTGCATAAGGATAATATGAAAAGCCTTCAGCAATATTTTAAGGCTTTTGGAACTTGGGTTTTTTGGGAGATGAAGCAAAAGTTTTGTACACTTCTTTCATGAAATCAATTTTTCCCCCAGTAGTTCAGAAAAAGATATTTTAAGCTGATAGTGGTTTCATGTATATCTATGTAAAAGTAACCAAAAATTCTACCTCAGAAGAATTCTTTTTTAAAAGCTGGGTTATTCAATATCAATATCAAATAAACAAGCACTTACTGAGTGCCTACATGGTACCATTTACAGGGTATAGAATGAAGGTCAAAAACGGGTCCTTCTCTCAGAGAATTCAGTCTAATGGAGAAGGAACATTTTAAACAGCTATTTATAAATAAGACAAAGGCAAGACAAAATGGAGATAATTTTAGAGGGATATACTTTTAAATGGTTGGGAAAGGCTTTTTATGGAAAATTAAATTTTGCTCTAAGACTTAAGAAAGTCAAAGTAGAGACAAGGAGAGAAAGAATTCCAGTTATGAAGGAGAGCCAGTGAAAATTTAAAATTGGGTGATGGAGACAATTATGAGAGGAGCAGCACAAAAGTCAGAGTCACTGGATTGAGAGAGGATTACTGTGAAAAAAGACTAGAAGAATAGGAAAGGCCCAGATATGAAAGCCTTTAGAATCAAAATAGAATTTTCTATTTGATCCTGGAAGTAATAAAGAGCCATAGCTGTTTATTGAATGGGGGGAGAGATAGGAATGACATGGTCAAAGCAATACTTTGGGAACTTAACTCTCTTTGATAGAAGTAGAAGACAGACTACTATGAGGAGACTTGAAGCAAAAGACTACTGCAACAGTTCAGGCATAAAGTGATGAGGGTCTGTTGGTAGTATTGTCAGAGGAGAGGAGAAAAGGTATATTAAAGATGTTTATATATGTAATAATACACGATAGTAAATTACAATATTAATCTAGTATTTGATAAATGCAAAGATACAGAAATTCACTATTTTTAAAAAACTGCTGAGAAAACTGTAATTTGGCATAAATTAGACCAACTTCCTAGCTGTGGGATCCTGGGCAAATCACTTAAACCCTGTTTGCCTCAATTTCCTAATCTATAAATGAGCTGGAGGACGAAATGGCAAGTCATTCCAAGTATTTCTACTAAGAAAACCCCAAAAAGGGGTCACAAAAAGTTGGATATGACTAAAAAATGACTAGACAGTGCATTGTTGGTAGAATTGTGAACTGATTCAACCATTTTGGAGAACAATTTGGAATTGTAAAGGGCTATATAAAACTGATGCAAAGCCTTTGACCCATAATGCCACTACTAGGTTTTATTCCAAAAAGATTTTTAAAGGTGGTGGGGAAGACCTAAATATAAATATTTATAGCAACTCTTTTTTGTGGTGGAAAAAACTTGGAAATTAAGGGGATGCCCATCAATTGGGGAATGGCTAACCAAGCTGTGGTATCTAGTTGTGATGGAATACTATTATGCTATAAGAAATGAAGACCTGGATGGTTTCAGAAATATCTGGAAAGACTTATATAAACTGATACAAAGTGAAGTGAACAGAACCAGGAAAACATTCACAAAAAATAGCAATATTGTAAAGATGATTAACTGTGAATGACTTAGCTATGCCCAATAATATAATGAATTAAGACAACTCAAAAGAACTTATGGTGACAAATTTTATCCATCTCCAGGAAAAGAACTCATGGAGTCTGAATGCCGATTGAAGCATCTTTTTTAAAAACTTTATTTTTGGTGGGGGCATATTTGGTCTGTTTTCTTTCACAACATGACTAATACGGAAATATGTTTTGCATGATTGCATATGTATAAGTTATATCAAATGCTTGTTTTCTCAATGATGGGAAAGAAGAGAGAGGGAAAGAGAATTTGGAACTCAATTTTTTTTCAAAATCAGTGTTAAAAATTGAATTTGCATGTAATTGAAAATAAAAAAACTTAAAAAAAAAAACAAAAAGATGTTCCTAAGGTAGAATTGAAAGGACTTAGCAACAGATTGAATGTGGGGAATGAGAGAGTAGAGAATCAAAAATAACACCTTAGTTGTAAGTCTGAGTACCTGAAATGATGGTGGTATCTTACACAATAATAAAAGAATTTAGAAGCAGGAGAGGATTTGGGGAGAAAAATAATGGCTTCAGTTTTAAGCTTGCTGAGTTGAAGATGTCAGTGTTTATGTTGAAAATGGTTAATTAGTTCTGACTTTGACTAGTTGTTTATCCTACTGTTATTTATTCTTTTACACTTAATGTTCTATAAACTACCTTAGAAATTTAAAAGTATTTGGTGCAGTAGCATCAATCATTTATTAAACAGTTTATTTATTAAAAGTTTTTTTGGTCAATGTTATGTCCAGGATATATTGTAGGAAGTTTTTCAGCTCATGATGATGGTTCAGTTCCTTTATAAGATTAATGATTAAAGATTTTGAGGTTAGTACTTATAGTAATATGCCCTATCATATCAGTTCATAAAATGTAGTTTCTGAGTATAATTTCAGCCACCAGGTCATGGCATGTTAGGCATGTAATAGATGGAAAATATTTACAGTCTTAAGTGCTTCGTTTTATAACTTACATTGATCACTAGGTCCAGGCTAATTAAAATTCATCTGTAATTTTTGGTGAGAATTCATTGTACCTGTGGAATCATGAATGATTCTCATATTGATCATCATAGTTCTTACAACTTTCAAAGGTACTTGTCTTTATAGTTTTTTTTTTATTTTAGAAATTGTCCTCCATTCACTCTTCAACAGATTGTAAGTCTTTAAAAATATTTCATTTTATAATATTGATGTGAAAATGTTTTCTTCTTTTTGTAATTCTGCAAAAATTCTTTGTATGTCTTTCCATGTCTATCTGAAATATTTTGATCACAAATCTTGGAATCATGGTTGTTGTCCTTCATTCTTGAAGAAAACCAAAATGATATCACTATGTTGGAGTCAAGTTGCAGCATGTCTGACTGACTGTGGTTGATCAGACCAATACAAGCTCAGAATGCTCTGCCACAGGTTGGACACAAATAGTCCCTATGAACATTTGGGGCAGATTTTCTAACTTTGCATATCTCACATTTTTTCTGAGCTAATTTAATTCTCCTTTGCTCATAGGGCACATCACCTTTTCTGAGGAGGGCATGCCATGCTGGCTGATGCTGTGCTAACGTCTCCTATGCATTGCAATCATTTCTAAATTTCTTAGAGCTCTTGAGTGTCATTGTATCGCTTTTTCTGGCCAACTTATGAGTACTTGCTCTGTGTGAGTTTTCAATAAAATAATCTTCTTGGCAAGTGTATGTACATGACATTCCAGCAATGTTCCCACCCCAGTGGAGTTGTGTTCTTACAGTAGTTGTGTTCTTACAGTAGAGCTGGAATTGTTGGTGACTGCCAAGTTGTAGAAGAAGCCTTGGGGTCTGGTATCTTATCCTGCAGGTGATCTTACAATCTTCCTGAGACAATTCAAATGGAAGTGATTCAGTCTCCTGGCCTGCCGCTGGTAGACTGTCCAGGTTTCACAGGCACTCAATGAGGTCCACACAAGGGCTCTGTAGACTTCCAGTTTGGTAGTCAGTCTCATCCCTCTCCTCTCCCACACTTTCTTTCAGAGCCTACCAAACACTGAGCTAGCTCTGGGAATGCGTGTGTCAATCTCATTATCAGTGTGGACCAACCTCCCTGTTAAGTGTAATGCCATAGTACGATAATTTATTCACATCATTCAAAACATTTTCTGTAACTGGTGGTTCCACATGTGGATGGTGTGGTGCTGGCTGATGCACTAATTGTGTTTTCTTGGTGTTAATAGTTATGCCAAAATTAGTACAAGCAGCAGAGAACTAATTTATACTTTGTTACATCTCAGCTTCAGCATTGAGTGTGTAATCATCTGCAAACAAAGAATCATGCATCAACACTCCCTCCACTTTAGTTTTGGTTTGCAGCCTTTCAGGTTGAAGAATTTACCATTAGCATAGTAGCTAACTTGAATTCCATGTTTGTCCTTATTGAATGCTTTTGACCACATGGCTGACTTCTTAGTATCTCATATTATCTTTAATTATTTTAAATGGAATTTCTTTTCCTACCGGACTTTGTTGGTAATATGTAGAAATGCTGATGACTTAGTTTGGTTTATTTTATACTATCATGCCATTTACAAAGTGATACTTTTGTTTCCTCTTTGCCTATTCTGATTCCTTCGATTTTTTTCTTATTACTGTAAGTAGCATTTCTAGAACAATATTGAATATAGTGCCAATGTGTATCCTTGCTTCATTCCTGATCTTATCGAGAAATCTTCTAGCTTATTCCCATTAAATATAAAAAGTTTGTTGGTGGTTTTAGATAGGTACTACTTATCATTTTGAGGAAAGATCCATTTATTCCTATGCATTCTATAGTTTTTAATTAAAATGAGTATTATATTGTTCAAAAAACTTTATGCTGCATCGATTGAAATATATGATTTTGTTGTTTTTGTTATTAATATGATCAGATATGCAGATAGTTGTCCTAATATTGAATCAGCCCTGCATTCTTGTTAAAAATCCCACTTGGTCATAGTATATGATCTTTGTGACATATTGCTGCAATCTCCTTGTTGATATTTCATTTAAAAATTTTATATAAATATTCATTAGGAAAATTAACTTGAAGTTTTCTTTCTATGTTTTCCCCTTCTTGATACATATATCAGTACCATATTTGTGTTGTAAAAGAAATTTGTTAGGGGTCATCTAGTCATCTAGATAGCACAGTGGATAGAGCATCAGCCCTGAAGGCAGGAGGCTCAGTTCAAATCTGGTCTGATGCGTAATACTTCCTAGTTGGGTGACCCTGGGCAAGTCACTTAATCCCAATTGTTTTGGCAAAAAAAAGGGGGGGGGGGGGGGGAGACAGAGAGAGAAATTTGTTAGGCCTCCTACTATATCTATTTTTCCAAATAGTTTCCATAGTGTTGGAATTAATTTTTTAAAATACTTACTAGAATTCATTGCCAGGCTGTCGAATTTGATCTTAGAGATCTCATTTATGACTTGTACATTTTCTTTTTTTTTTTTTTCCTAAAATGTGATTGTGTTTCAGTTTCCTCCACTATTGATCTGGGCAATTTATATTTTTAAAAATATTCAGCCATTTCACTTAGACTAACATATAATTGGGTAAAATAACTCCTAATAATTGCCTTAATTTCCTCTTATTAATGATTCAACATTTTCATTGTTGATATTATTTGTTTTTTTTAAACAATCATTGGTTAATTTATTATATTGTTATTTTTGTTTTATAAAACCAGCTCCTTGTTTAATTTATCTGTTTATTAGTTTTCTTAAATTTAATTCATTTCTCCTTCGAGTTTCAGGATTTCCAATTTAATATTTAATTGAAGATTTTAATTTATTTTCTTTTTCTGGGTGTGTTTTTTTTTGTTTTGTTTTGTTTTAATTGCATGATCAATTTATTGCTCTTTCTCTATTTCATGCATGTTATTCTTGGAAACTTTTTTTTACCATTTTTTCCCTTGGGAATACTGAATTATATGTTGTCCATTCCTTTGAAGTGATAAATTTTAAATCTTGTGCAGGCCTGCTAATGATTCCTTGATATTTTTTCTTCCTACTTGTAGAATTCTTGTTTTTGTTTTTTGTTTTGTTTTGGTCCAGAAGATAGAGATTTTGACAATAATATTCTTAGGAGTTTTCATTTTTGGTTTTCTTTCACGACATGATTCATGTCTTGATTCATTGATATTTTTTAAATTTTTGCATTGTTTTCTTCTATTTTCTCTGGGCACTTAATGATTTAGAAAGAAATGTAATGATTTCACCAAATATGATATCTAGGGTTTTTTTGGTCATGGATGTAAGGTTAGCTTATGATGCTTATCTCTTCTTGATTTCTTACCCAGTCAGTTTTTCTTTTAATAACAGAAAGTTCATTTTCCTCTTTTTTTAATATAATTTTAACTTTCATTTAAGAATTCTTTTTGTATCCTGTAGTCATTAATTTTTATTTGCTCTATTCTGATTTTTAGGAAGTTACAAGGATAAGATTTTGTGCCTCTTCAGTTAAGGTGTCAGCCCTTTTTCCATGTTTCTTCACCCCAGCTTATTTCTAGTTAAAAAAAAAAATTCTTGCATTATTTCTTTGAAGAATTCTAATTGTTCCTATGAGAAAATTGATTTATTTTTCTTTCTTTGAGGTTTTAATTGTGTTATAAAGTTATTCTCCTCTTCCCAGTTTGTCTCTCAGCCATATCTGACATCAAAATCTTTTTTTTTTTTTTTTGGTTGTTTACTTATTTTTGTTTCTCAGACTTCAAAAATTAAATTCCAAGTATCCTCTATATTGAGAACTTTTGGTTTGCCCCAGGGACTTTGTCTTTCTTAGGCTGTTAACCTAGCTAAGATCAAATAAAGATAAATAGAACAATGACTAAGGAGATCTCCATTCAATCCAGATCTTCTTGTATAGCCAGAAGCTAGAGATACTAGAAGGAAATTAGTGAAGGAGAAACCAGAAGAATTCTAGAAATTCTTTTATAGCGCACTGTTACAATAATGAATTTATCTTAAGCTCAGAAGTAGTCTCTCTTATCTTCTCTGACATATTAGTGATGTTAGATGAAAAATTAAATTTTATCATAATCATTCTGATTCTCCAGTTAAGAAAATTCCTAATTCCTTAGAAAATTCCTAGGCAAGCTTTGTTGCCTGTTTGATTTTATATTTACATCTTCTTCTACTTAACCTAGTTTTATTGGTGACAAAGGCAAAATTTAAGTTTCTGGACAATTACGTAGTAAAATGTCATTTTTTTCTTCTGTGGCTCTACTCCCTTCCTCAATTTCTTTTTTTCAACTTATTGAAATAATTAGCATTTGTTGAACTCTACAAAATAATGGTGAAAATGGACATCTCTGCTTTACCTTTGATCTGATTTTGAAGACCTCTAGAATTTCTGCATTAAAAATAATCCCAGTTCTTTGTTTTAGTTACATGCTATTTAGCATATTGTAGAAAAGTGAGCTTATCTTTATTCTTTTCTGTGTTTATTTCAAAAGCATTTGTTGATGGAATCATTGTTTTTATAAATATACATTCATTTTAATCTATTTTCAGTTTTGTTGGCATATTATTGGACCAAATAATTTCTCACTTTTTTTTCTTTTATAATATTACAAATAAAAAGAAAAATTACTAGTATATATGTAGTGCTTTGAGATTTCCAGAACACATTATATACAATATTTCATTTGGTCCTCACAAATGCCTATGTGGTAACTGCTATTATTAGTATTAGCTCAGTTTGGCAGATAAGAAAACATTGATTCCCTAGAGAGGTTGAGTATTGGCTCTCCTAGTAGAAACTTAGAATCATTAAGAATAAATACTATGTAAATTCCCAAATGCAGTCTAGCATGCTTTCTTCCTTCTAATACATTCTGAGGCCAAATCATTGTCTGCATTGTCTATTCCATACATATGTACTGATATATTAATGTAGTGGATAGACCATCTATTTGTATGATACAATACAGACAAGAGACAATCCATTTGGTTTTTCCTCAGTGGATCGTTAGCTTGATTTTCTGAGTGATGAGAAATAACTAAAATTTACCTGCCTCAAATTATAATCATTATTCTTCCTTCCTCCTCTGCTCTTCACCAAAATGAGGTATGCCCTCTCATTTCCCTATTTCTTTTATTGGTAGCCCTTTTCTATCAATCAGTACCTTTTTCTATTAGCTTTCTATGTCCAACTAGTCACCGATCTTTTCCATTTTTCCTTTGAAATCTGGTGTCTACAGTTTCTTTTCCATTTGCACTGCCACTGCTTTAGTCTAATTTCATCTCATCATTCTTGGTCTATTATCATAGCCCTCTAATTATTCTTCCTCTAGTGTCTCTCTCCCACTCATTTTAATGGCTGTCAAATCTAAACTTGAAGTTGATCTGTTTTTTCCACTACTCAGAAACTTTTCTTGGCTACTCAATGACTCCTGGAAAATGTCCATTATCTCCCAATTCAACTTTCTATACATACTTATTCTTCGTCATCCCCGTACAAGAAGCCCTCATATAAGTTAGATCACTATTCATATCCAAAGCAAAATATATGCTTTCCTGTCTCGATAAATATATTTTTATTGACTGATTAATTTAACTATGTCTATGTTAGATATAATAGCTACTTCACACCTAGGAAAAGTGATATAAAGTAGTTAGTTAAAAAACACCTTCTACCTCCAGAAATTCTTTTTATCCATCTACAATCAAAATTAAGATGGCATATTTGAACAAGAAAATAAAATCAATAACAAAATTACTAGGGTCCTTAAATATTAAAGCAGAAGATTCTCACAAACCAATACTTACACTATTTCCTTTTCACTAGTTCCAGGTCCATTCAGATGAAAGAAAGAATGCAGTAACTTTTCTGGGAAACCAAGTTCCCAAAAATGCATTATACAGTCAAGAAAAGTGTATATACCAATCACAGTTGACCTCAGAGAAGAAATAAGAGAAAGCCCTACTTATCTTTGCTTACTTTTTGTAGACCTGGGGGACTAATGAGGAAAAGGCACTGTATGGGTCAGATTTTTAATATAATGGTTATTTTTGCTGAACTATTTTTTCTACTCTTTTTTAATTACTGGTTTTAAGAGATTGCTTTCTCAGAAAGGAAAAGGGCTAGATATATTTGGAAAATGTAGGTATTGTATATATGTAGATATAAAAATAATTTTATTTTAAAGAATACCTAGCTTGAAAAGTTTTCCCAAAAAAAAGTTTTCAGAGAGTTTTTAAGATTTATAAAATGCTTACATTTAACCAATATGTTTCTTGCAGAAATCATTTTTCTTCAGAAATAGACATCTACAAAATAGTGTACTAGAAATTAAAATTTTTACAAATAAGAATTATTTACTCTTTTTCTCAGCACACTTTCAGTCTCAAATATCCATTTAAGAAACAGCATAATTTGACTTTAGTCACACTCCTGAAATATATATTTAATTTCCAAACATGCTGCTTAGTACATTTTTTAAAAATTAGTTTGGTCTATGTATACCCTTTGATCCAGCAGTATGTCTACTGAGTCTGTATGGCAAAGAGGTCTTTAAAAAAGTGGGAAAAGGCTCACATGTGCAGAAATGTTTGAGCAGCTCTTTTTATAGTAGCAAGGAACTGGAAAATGAATGGATGCCCATTAGGTGTAAAATGGCTAAATAAATAATGGTATGTGAATGTAATGGAATATTATTATTCTATAAGAAATGATCAGCAGATAATTTCAGGATGCCTGAAGAGACTCACATGAACATAAACTAAGAGAAGTGAGTAGAACCAGAAGATCATTGTACACAACAAGATTATATGATGATCAACTGTGACAGGCATGACTCTTTTCAACAATGAGGTGATTCAGGCCAATGTCAATAGACTTCTGATGGAGAGAGCCATCTGCATCCAGAAAGGAAGCTATGGGGACTGAATTTGGATCACAACATAGTATTTTCACCTTTTTGTTGTTGTTTTTTGCTTGTTTTTTTTTTTCTTTCTCATTTTTTCCCTTTTTGATCTGATTTTTCTCATACAGCATAATTGTGGAATTATGTTTAAAAGAATTGCCCATGTTTAACCTATATTGGATTACTTCTTGTCCAGAGGACACAAAATTTTACAAGGGTGAATGCTGAAAACTTTATTTGCATATATTTTAAAAATAAAAGTAGTTTGGCTTCTTTATATATACATTTCCTTTTTTGTAAGGATCTTGTTTATATCTCCTCATTAATATTGGGCAAGAAATGTCAGACAATATGGAATGAAATTCCTCCTCACAATCTTACAAATCTGTATTTTATTCCACATCTGGAATTTTTTTTAAAAAGTGTTTTTTTAAAATTAGTTTAATATCTAAATAGATATTGAGAATGTGGATTTTTGAAGTTTTTCTTTTATCACCATTGTTTCTTATTGTCATTTATCTTCTTTCATTCCTGACTAAAAGTATCAAGTATAGTTTTCATTTGATCTATTGGAAACATAAAGATGGAGTAATGTTGCTAGGAAATACAAACCTATGTTCCCAATGTCTTCCTGTACCTCATAAAACAATATTATAATTTGTTGTTATTACTTTACATAGTACTTCTAATTTTTATTGAAATTGAATTTCTCTTGCTAGAGAAATAAGTAGAATTCCTTTGGAACCTAAATTGTATTATTGTCAGATCACAGAATCTTAATTAGTTATTTATTTAGTTGTAATCAGTAAATGTTAAAATGTTTAAAAATTAATGGGAGTTCATAAGACTATAGGACATGAGCAGCTAGGTGGGGCAGTGGATAGAATGCTAGACCTGGAGTCAGCAAGACTCATCTTTTTGAGTTCAAATATGGTCTCACTTTCTAACTTTTACTGGCCTAAACAAGTCTTAAGTGACTTGTGTCATTTTTCTCATGTATAAAATGAGCCAGAGAAGAAAATGACAAACTGCATTAGCATCTTTGTCAAGAAAACCCAAAATGGGGTCACAAAGAGTCAGTTGGATACAACTGACAAAAGACCAACAAAGGATATGAATTAGAAAGAAGTAGAGGATCATCAAGTCCAATCTTCTTATTTATTAATTTAGTGAAGAGATCAAGAACCACTTGCTTTAAAGACTGGTTTTCCAAGTTTCTGTTTTATTTTCTAATTTTGCCTGCATTGGTTATGCTTGTGTAAGAACTTTCTTAAATTTTACATAATCAAAATTGTGGCTTTTATTTGGGTGGAAGTTACAAAAATATGCATTTTTGAAGTTTTTTTTTTTTTCCTGGCTCCATTACATCCTCTTTCATTCTAGAGTGAAAATACCCAAACTTTTTTTATTTCCAACTTTTCTCTTTTTTCCTTTCTTTCTTTTTAAGGCAATTGAGGTTGAGCAACTTATCCAGGGTCACACAGCTAGAAAGTATGTCTGAGGCTGGGTTTGAACTCAGGTCCTTCTCACTTCAGGACCAGTTTTCTATCTACTGTGCCATCTAGCTGCCCCTACCCAATATCTTTCGATCTATTCCCCTCCCTATCCATTGATCTTAATGGCAATTTCTTCCTTATTCTTTTACTATGTATACATATTTGTATGTGTGTACATATATATAAGATATATGTACATATTTTATATATTTTTTCATACATATGTGTATATTTCATATATGTATACACACTATTTTGGTGTACTTTTGTCTCTCTACGAAAGATAGAAAGGTATGTAGGTAACTATATATACAAGTCTATATTTGATTTCTCCTAGAATGTTTTCTAGTTTCCTCCCAGAAGTTTTTGTCTAATAATGTGTTCTTACAAAAAAAGTAAGATTTCTGGGTTTATCAAATACAGTACCACTCTATTCATTATATAATTTGTGTATTTAATCTGTTCAACTTATTGATTGCTCTATTTATAACCATTACACAGTCATGTTGATGATTATTGCTTTGTAGTATAGTTTGAGATCTGGATCTTTTTTTATTCCCTTTGAAATCCCCCTTTATTTGCTAGGTAACATTTTCAGCTTTCTTTTCTGTGAAACTCATTTATGTATTTTTTCTCTATTAGACTGTAAGTTCTTTGAGGACTATTTTTTTCATATTTATACCCCCCACCTTTTAGTACAGTACAATAAATATTTATTGACTACTGAAACTGCTAGACTTCCTTTTCTCCCTCTACCTTGTTTCCCCTAAATCAATTCTTTATTCTCACTATGATCTCTATTCCCTTCCCCCTTCATTGCTCTGGGCTCACTGTCTTCCAGGGGTAATTCAGTTCAACATGCACCATCTTTTCTCCTAGACATTCTTATCCCCTTGTTTCTTCCCTTCCTCCCCCTACTTTGCCCAATTTTAACTTGTGCCACCATCACAATCTGCCTTTTTTATTCATAATCATGAAATACCAAACCCTGTTAGAGAAAGCCACTAGTCTCAGCCAGTTCCTGTCAGCTTTTGTCATGTCACTGATTGACTACCTCACAACAGAGCAACTATTCTTGTACTTCACTATTCTCCCTCTCAATACAAAACCTCCTCTGCTACTTTGCTGAGACTTGACACACTTGCTTTAGAGAGTGTTGGACTATCACTGTAAAACCCATTTATTCATGGCCTCTCTCTCTCAATGAAAGGGTCTTCTAAAGAAAACTGTTTTGTTTTTTTTCCAAAGCAGGCATATAGTATTGGGAGTGAATTATTTAGGAAGTAATTAGGAATTACTTAGGAAGTATTTAGTATGTTAAACTTTGTAATTATTCTGGAGACTTGATCATATCCTGAAGTTGCTGATTTATGTAAAATAAAACTACAAACTGTATTTTTTGGAAACCCCTCTAAATGGTTCCTTTTTATATACTCTTTGGTTCTACAGGGTATGGTTTACTTGTCAGATCTTTGGAGAAAGGAGGAATTTATGACCAAACAAGAATATTATGAAATGCAAAATAGATAATTTTAATTACATTAAATTAAAAATAGTTTGTATAAGCAAAACTAATGCAGTCAAGATTAGAAGGAGAACAGAAAGCTGGGAAACAAGTTTTATAGCCAGTGTTTCCAATAAAGGCTTCACTGCTAAAATATGTAGAAAACTGAAGAAAATTTATAAGAATACAAGTCATTCCCCAATTGATAAGTGGTCAAAGGATATGAACAATTTTTGATGAAGAAATTAAAGCCATATATAGTCATATAAAAATGATCTAAATCACTATTGATTTAAAAATGCACATTTAAACATCTCTGAGGTAACACTTCACATCTATCAGATTGGCTAATATGACAGAAAAAGATAATGATAAATGTTGGAGGGGATGTGGGAAAACTGGAACAGTAATGTATTATTGATGGAGTTGTGAACTGATCTGGACATTGCAGAGGGCAATTTGGAACTATTCCCAAAGAGTTATAAAACTATGCATACTGTTGTTGATCTATCAGTGCCACTACTGGACTGTATCCCAAAGAAACCTAAAAGAGGGGCAAGGACCCAAATGTGCAAAAATGCAAGCAGCTTTTGTTTTTGTAGGGGCAAGGAATTAGAAATTGAGTGGATGCTCATCAACTGAGGAATGACTGAATAAATTATGATATAGAAATATAATGGAATATTATTATTCTATAAGAAGTGGAGAGCATTCTGATTTCAGAAAATCCTGGGAAGGCTTACATGAACTGATGCTGAGAGAAGAAAGCAGAACCAGGGAAACATTGTGCACAGTATCAGAAAGATTTTGTGATGATCAACTATGATAGACTTGGCTCTTCTCAACAGTACATTGATCCAAGACAATTCTATCCACTTCCAGAGAGAGAACTCTGAAAATTGAATGTAGTTCAAAGCATACTATTTTCACCTTTCTGTTATTTGCTTTTTTCTTGTGGTTTTTCTGTTTTTTGATTTTCTTTCACAATATGACTAAAATGTAAATATATTTAAAAGTATTGTACATGTATAGCCTATATCAGATTGCTTGCTGTCTTGAGGAAGGGGGAACATAAGAGAAATAGAAAAACATTGGATAGAAAAACATTGGAACTTTGGAACTATAAGGCTCTGGAGATGAAGTGGGATGCTAGATCAGATGGATATTGTATTAGTATCTCACATGTTAAATGTGGAAAGAAAACAAAAGTACCTGATTTTCTAGGAAGTGAAACTAAACATTCTTTTAAGTGTATATTCATAAATTTTTTTTAAATAACCAGTTCTTTTAAAGAACAAAATACTTATAAGAAATCAGCAAAGGACCTGCTTCCTTCAGCTCAGAGAAATTTGACTTATTCATTAAAGACATAGTCACTTAGTAAAACATCTAATAAGAGACTACTATATGCCAAGCCCTTGCTTGAACTCTTGAGGATACAAAGAAATAATTCCTACCCTCAAGAAGCAACCTACCCTCCTCCTAATGGTGGAGATAAGAGGCAAATAACCATGAACCAGCAAGCCATTTACAG
This sequence comes from Myrmecobius fasciatus, assembly GCA_023553655.1. Classification (NCBI taxonomy): domain Eukaryota; kingdom Metazoa; phylum Chordata; class Mammalia; order Dasyuromorphia; family Myrmecobiidae; genus Myrmecobius; species Myrmecobius fasciatus. The sequence goes on along the minus strand of JAJPUD010009159.1, from coordinate 47,261 downwards.
GATAAATTGGAAATAATCAACAGAATGAAAGACTTCCTATAGAAGAAAGCCAGGCAAGCAAATAAAGCAGAAATGAGGAGAGACAGCCACTAAAAATAGAATACCTTGTTTGAGAAACAGCAAAAAGACCAGTGTCACTGGGTTGAAGTGGGGAGCAAAAGGAAGTACCAGGTAAAAAGATTAGACAGGTATTTAGAGGGACAGCTTATGAAGGGCTTTAAATGCCTAACAGAGGATGCTCTTTTTGACCATAGAGGTGATAAGGAGCCACTGAAACTTAAGAAATAAGAGGTAACTTGGTTGAACCAGTGCTTTAGACTGCCAATTAAAGTATGAACTGAAAAGGGGAAAGACTTACAGAAGGCAGACCAACAAATTGTTACAATAATTCAGACATGAGGTGATAAGCATATCCGCAGTCTTCTTATTGAGATTGTTCCCTTCTTCTGTCTACTAAACATCATCCAGGCTCTCTTTTATAAATAAAGGAGGTTAGACTCACACAATACATATCTAGTAAGGTAATTGTTGAAAACCAAGAATGCAGACAAGGTGCTACAATGATGAACTCCTGTGTCTAAAGAATGTGATGGTCTCTACCAACAGTTTGCCCATGCTTCAGAGACTTTTAAAAGCTGCATAATTTCATTTTGAGATGTCAGGCCCCTGAGAGGAAGTAGCTGGTGAACGGGAAGGAAGACAGATTTTTCTTCTCTCCCTCAAGATTGATGGTGTCATCAGACAGACTGAACCAGATGGTAGACAGCACATCCATCATGGAGCAGAAAGACATATCAAAAACAGAAAAATACAGAGAGGCAAAAGTGGCAGCTTCAGAGAGTGGTCCTGAATGGCATTGGGGGAGTGCCAGCTATGAACTAAAGGCAACGGGAGAATTTTAGGAAGTCTCTGAAAATACTCCCAAGTTTTAGAGTACTAGGAACTATGTATAAATCTTTGCCCCACATATATCTTACATATGTCTTACTCTCAGTGTACTTAAAATTTTACTCTACTCTATACATAGATACTGTGTGTCTCTGAGGGAAATCACACCCTCCTCACCTTTTGCCTGAACTATTGCAAGAACTTCTCTCTGCAAACTGTCCCATATGCATATTTGTCAGATTAATATACTTAATTAATCAGGTTTTCCCCTTGTTAAAAACTTTCATTGGCTCCTTGTTTCCTTTGAGGTAGAATACAAAACTGTCTGCCTTACTCCAATTTCAATTTCAACCTTTCCAGACTTAACTTTTCTACCACTTCACTCTAAGTAATTTATTGTACAAAATGATCTCCTAATAGTTTCATTTTGCCAGAAGGTAAAATCATCCAGAGCACAAAGTATTATTGTTATCTCAAGCTCAGAGCTCCAGCCTACTTGCTGGGCTTTACCTGTGATAAACAGGTGATTCTAAATTATTTTGACATTTCTCCCCTTGGACCACAGGGAGGGGTCTAAAAGAACCCCCTAACCTTATGGCCAAAAAGTAGAGGTAGACCTAAGTTAAGATGCCACAAGTGGTCAGTTGGGTCAGGATGAGATATTGATCAGGGAATTAGCTCCTTGAGGGGGACCTGTTGAAAAGTATGTCCCAAATATGAGTTTGCTTACAAGCAGAAAATCAAGGGGAAGTGCAAGAATATAAGGGGAGAGAATACCAACCCACACTTGAATTGGGATTTTGGTAGCTGATCGTATTAACTACATATCCACGACTTGGGCAGCTGTGGAAATAGACAGTAAGGAACATTAAAAACAGTAATTGATTGACCCAATATGGAGTCAGTTTTCAGATAAAGCATGTGGGTTGTTTGAGATGTACAATTGTGAGAAAACTCTTACATTAAATGACATTATATTATATTGTATGAACCTGTACATAGAATGGTCAATTTCTCAGCCACACAGGGCTAGGTTTAAATAATGCAATAAAGTTATTCACAGAATTCCTATATAAGATATAATTACACTGTCATACATAGATCAAACTACTTAGAGAGCTTAAAATGTACTGGTTCTGAGAAGAGAAATTTACATGTCACCAAGATAACCAAGAAAACTTGAAAATTGACAACTTGGACAAAGCAGTACAACAGTTATCACCAGTACATTTTGATTTCCAGATGTTTCACATACCTCTCTTGTTCTTAAATAACTTTTCTTTGACAATGTGCTTATTGTGCTTATTACAGCTTCTATGGTTCCAAATCTAGAGGTTTGTACAACCCTTTAAATTTGGTTTTACCTGGGAATGGATCAACCATTCCGGAGAGCAATTTGGAACTATGCTCAACAAGTTATCAAACTGTGCATATCCTTTGACCCTGGGTTTCTCCTGGGCTTATATCCCAAAGAGATCTTAAAGGAGGGAAAGGGACCCACATGTGCAAGAATGTTTGTGGCAGCCCTTTTTGTAGTGGCTAGAAACTGGAAACTGAATGGATGCCCATCAATTGGAGAGTGGCTGAATAAATTATGGTATATGAATGTTATGGAATATTATTGCTCTATAAGAAATGATGAGCAGGATGATTTCAGAGAGGCCTAGAGAGACTCCCATGGACTGATGCTAAGTGAAATGAGCAGAACCAGGAGATCATTGTACACAGCAACAAGACTATACAATGATCATTTCTGATGGACATGGTTCTCTTCAACAATGAGATGTTTCAAACTAGTTCTAGTTGTTCAGTGAAGAAGAGAGCCATCTATACCCAGAGAGAGGATTGTGGGAACTGAATGTGGTTCACAACAGAGCATGTTCACTCTTTTCATTGTTGCTTGCTTATATTTTATTCTGTTGCAACTTCTTTTTTTTTTTCTTACTGGTTTGATTTGATTTTTCTTGTCCAGCACAATAATTATATAAATATGTATGCATACATTGGATTTAACATATATTTCTATCTTGGAAAAAAATAAAATAAATTTGGTTTTACAATTTTGAAACTTAAGAGAATTTCAATTTATGTATCACTTGCTGTTTCTGTCCTTACCTGTATGTCATACCTGATATAAAAATATTTTAAAATGTTGTGTCCCCCTAGCTGTGTGACCTTGGGCAAGTCACTTACACACAATTGCCTCAGCAAAAAAAAAAAAAAAAAGTTGTGTCCAACTATAAAATGAACTCTTGTTTTTTAAAAAGTTATGACATCCTAAAAAAAGGAAAATAATTTCCTTTTATGTACCATTATTGATACAATTTATGTATAAAATCCAGTAAATCTTGAATTAATAAATCCTTAATACAATTTTGAGAATTTATTACCAAAAAATACTTGAGACCTGTATTTTCATGAAAGATAAATTTGTAAACCAATCATACACATATGTATATAATTCTTAGAGAAAAGTCTAATCTTGTTGCTTTCTTAAAATTTACTGTTCCATTTATTTAGAAAACTTTCACATTAAATCTTTGTCTTTAATCATTTCCCTATTAGGAATTATTCCTCTATTATAATTTGACCACAAATATAGGTTAAAATTATAAAATGTTCATACTTGAATCCTATCATAGCAACTCAGAGATATTCTACTATCAATCTATTATTTATTAGATGTAGTGTTATACTTTAATAACTTCTTGAGTGTAGAAATTTTCTACAGAAGTAAAAAGGAAAACATAGCAATTACATTCCCAGAAATTTTACCTTAAATAGCAAATATTCACTAGCCACAACTTAGAGTTTAAATATGTTTCCTGCTATTTCCTTAACATTAAATGTTCAACAGTTTTCAAATACCCAATTTTTATTACCTTCTTTTAAAAGCCCAATTCAAAAAAAATAAAAAATAAAAGCCCAATTCATATGTAGCAAAATCCAAATTAAAAGATAAGTCCACCAACATTTTTGGTTTATAGTAGTCTCTCAAATTTTACAACATAGATTTAGAAATGCAATACAATTTAGAAATAACTGTAATAAAGCAAACAATAAATTTCATTTCCAAATTATCACATATTCTCTTAGACATTTAAAAACCATTTTATAGTTTTCAGGTACAGAACAATTAAATTAAATTAGAGAAATAATATAAAATCTATTATATGCCAGTACCTGTTAGGTACTTTACAATCATTATGTCATGTTGATCTCACAATCATCCTGGGACATGAGTACCATTATTTTTTTTTTAATTTGCAAACAGGAAACTGAGGCAGAGATAAGATAGCTTTCCTATTAATACATATCTGTAACCAGAACAGAGAAGGATACACTCATCAAGGGCAGAGGCTGGCTGGCTCTCCTGCCTTGTACTGCCACACTAGGCAGTAACAAGGGCATTTGGCCTCTTCCAGATGGGTCTAAACCTTGGCAGGTCCCTCTCAGCTGCTAGGACCTGCCATGGTTTAGGCCCATCTTGGACTAACTGACCAGGTTTTGTGGGGTACCTTAGGGGACACTCCTGCTTAGGGGCTGGGTTGGCTAGTTCCAGGAACTTCTCATTAATGACAATTCCTAGTGGCTTGGCAAAGCAAATGTTGTCCATATGGCCTGATTCCTCCCCGCCCCCAACAACTATAGGTGCTTCTGATGCTGGGACAGGGTAAGCAGGATGTACTGCACCTGTGTGGTAGCCCCAGGCCTGCCTAGAGGGGCAGGCTGCTGGATGCCCACAATCACAGAGGCATTGGGGCCACTTCTGAGAGTGGAAGGAGGACTTGCTATGACTGCAAACCCCTCCTTCCACCAGGTGAAGCAGAATATAATTCCAGTTTCCCTTCAATTCTCCAGCATTCTCTTCTCTTAATTTGACTTGAGATGAGAATGGTTAACAGAAAGAAAATAGTTGTAATGGTCTTGTTAGCAATCCCCACAACTGAAATACATTCATGAATCCTGGGAAGGAATGTAGGGAAGCAGAGGGATTTACTGAGTTTCCCCTCCTCTTGCCATCTCTTCCTAGAGCTTTATCATACTGAGTGATCAGACTCGTGGGAGAGTCCCTTAGTATCATCTGGGCTCCTTTCTCTTTTTCATCATCTGTATTCTACATTCCAGTGACCAAGTTTCTTACAGTAAAAACAAACCCCTATCTTGTGTATCTCGTTGATTAAAGGGATCATACTTTCCTAATGGTACAGAAGAGATTAGGGGACTAGTTTCATCCTCTTCCACTTACTTCGGTCTCAAGGGAGTACTCAGTGTCAAAATATTGGCCATCAGAAATAGCCAGTTTGTTTAGTAATGGGGGAAGAGTGTATGTGAAAATTATTAATAAAATGGAATAAAAGCTGAAAAGTCAGAGAAAAATTAACAGGAAATTGCTATAAGGTACAATGTTCTTCATTCTCTTCATTTCTGGGTCACTCTCAAAGCTCTAGAAAAATAAAACTAATTAATGTTTCTAATTACCTTTAAAAAACTTATATAAGGGGCAGCTAGGTGGCACAGTGGATAGAGCACCAGCCCTGAAGTCAGGAGGACCTGAGTTCAAATCTAGTCTCAGACACTTAACATTCCCTAGCTGTGTGACCCTGGGCAAGTTACTTAACCCCAATTGCCTCAGCAAAAAAAGCAAAAAATAAAAAAAAAAATAAAAAACTTATGTAAGATTTAATCCTTATTTTTTTCTTAAGACAGGTTCCACATAATGGTACCCCAAAATTTATTAAGGTATTTCAGAAGGGAGTTAGTTCCAGGAATTACTCCAAAGTTTCAGGAGTTCTTTCCTGCAATCTTAAAATGATTAATTTTTGAACTCCTTAATGATTTATCTCCAAACCTCCAGAATCTGCTAAGATGTTTCCAGTGGTTCTACAAATTTTATTATCTGAGTTTATTTCTTTAATCCCAACTTGGTAAATGTTGCAATGATAGGAAAAAAAAAAGAAAAGAAAAGTGTCTTCCAGAATGTCTTTTTATCTTATAATCTAGTCTCCCATGGATAACCTGAAGTGAAACTGGTCTTGCTTACTGGGACAACTGTTTCAGCTATGAAAGTTCATTAGTCTTTTCCAGTGTTCTGAACTCAGACTTAGAAAGTTTTATTTTTCTCTCTGGCTGCATTTTAAATCTTTTGAGGTAACAGAATCTAGCTCACAACACAAGCATAACACAGGCATTCTTTACCTTATAAAGACACAGGCACAGACATAATGACAAGACAATACAAATGACAAGGTGTGCAAATCTAATCTTATCCAGTTGACTTGTTGCACACAGTTGATTAGGGGAGGTATGCAGGAAAAGACCCCAAAGGCACATAACAGCAAATCTATAGAGATGGGCAGAGAGCAGAGGTTTGGGAGGGTATGCTTACTGGATCAAGAAAGGGGTCCTGGAGTTTTCCTTACAAAGAAAGAAGCTAATCAAGGGTGAACTCAGAGGAATAAAGTAGGAAAGGATGGTATACTCAACAGATGAAAGTAGGAATAGCCAGGTTGTTTCTTCACAGATCTCACAGTTCATAATTGAGAGGGGAAAAAATACACTTAGCAATTGTTCAAATAGAATATGACATTATTTTTATTGACTTATTTTTTCCACTTTTATGTTATTTTCCAGTCTATAATCTTCATTCGTGATCGAAATGCACACGGTCAGGAGCTGTCTGGTTATATTGACTACACACACAGGCTTAAGATGGAAGATTTCGAAGTCTACTTCACTGGGAAAAGAAAACTGCTTCCAAGGCCCACTGATTTGAGGTAAGTTATATGTGATTTCTAATAAAATTTTTCACCCCAACCAATCAGATTATATTATCTCCTAGAAAAAAGAAGAGATTTCCATTTTGTTCATTTTAAGTGGAAAAATACTTACTCTTTATTTATATTATTTTTCTTATGAAGAGAGAAAAAATTGGACCTTAAAGTCTTTATTTAAAACATGAATGTTGAAAACTGCTTTTACATATAAATTGGAAAAAAAATAGTTAACCAAAAATAACTCCATACAAACTAAATATCTCTTTCATTTTGGTGAATCTTTTTCCAAAAATATCAAAATGCCATTTGGATTTGAAATGTTGAAAATTCCTAATACCAAAGAATTATAAAGAATAAAATTTTGAAATTAACTTCCAAGATCATATTGAGTTACTCAATGAAGCCGATAACTATAAATAATTTGGCCTGTGACAGGCTTCATTCATCATGATGTGTCAAAAAGAATGCTGTGGATGAATATATTAAAAGATTCACTGGATTTCTGAAGTTAAATATGATTGCAAAGGATGCATTTAAATTAGTTACCTTATATGCAATATCAATCATAATATATAATTTCAGAACAGTAAAATGAAATTTGGAAAATAGTCTTGAAAAACATTGATGAAATAAAAGAAAGAATAACGCTATCTGACCAAACAAGAAATAGTCACAGTAGCTTTTCTTGGAGCAAATGATAAGCAGGTTAAAAATAAGTAGACAGCGCATCACTCAATCAGATAGTAAGTTTTTATGGCGCTCTATGTTTTTAAAGGATATTTTTTTTAAAAATTAATAGTCCCTGCTTTCAGTGGAGTAGAGAACATGTAAACATTTATGTACAAATAAGATATAGATAGGATTAGTATTGAGCTGAATCAGGAATATTGAATATTGCAAAAGTTGAGTTTTTTACCTAAAACTTGAAGGAAGCTAGTGAATCCAGGAGGCAGAGGCAAGAAAGGAAAAAATTACAGGCATGGGAATATCCAGTGAAAAAACCTGGGGGGGGGGGGAGAGGGAACCTAGTTTGAAGGGAGACAAAGAGGAAAGAGACCAGTGTTACATACAGTCAGTAAAGTTGAGTAGAAAATTGAAAAGGTAGCCAAGAACCAGCTTATGAAGGGCTCTAGCCAAAGAGAGAATTTTATATTTTATCCTGGAAGTGGTAGGAAGTAACCAACCAGAAGCCCAGGCATGTGGTAATGAGGTCCCTATCCAGCTACGGGAAATCTCAGAGAAAGAGGCACATAGAAGAGAAAGTAAGAAGATAGAATTAATTGAATTTTACTATAAATTGGATATGGGAATGGGAGCGAGTAAAGAGATGAAGATGATACACTATAATCCTGGGCAATTGGAAGAAAGGATTGGGGAGAAATATAATATCAGATTTTGACTTCTGCATCTAAGATATCCATGGGATTTCGTTTCATATGCCCAGTATAGGGAATTGGAAATGGTATGGAGCATAGAGATAATTTCATCCATGGGAGCTAATGAGATAATCACACAAGATGGTACAGAGAGAGGAAAGAAGAGGGCTCCCTTTTCATTGTACAATAGTTGATTGTACAGTTAAAATAAGTTTAGTCCAATAAAACAGTGAAGAACAAAATATATGAATAACAAATTATACAAAGTCCATAACATTCTGTGATTAAACTAAGTAGCAAGCAAGGAAAATCAGAGAGGGGATAAAGTAGGCAAGCTTAATGAAATCTTTTAGTAAAAAATATGAGAAGAATCAGTATTTAATCCCACAGCTTCTAGAGCTATTGTTTTGAACTATTTGTCAAAATTATTCACACCCTCAGACGTGGGGACCAGGATTTCAGTAGAATTTTTTTGTGGGTCATTTACCAATAATTTTGCAAGAATCATGGACAAAAACCCTGAATTTTAAATTTTTGGTTTTGTCTTAAATCTGCTCTTCATTACTTTTCCAAAAGGGTCAGGGAATGTAAGAGAAAACTGACAATAAATGTAATATTATAATCAAGATGACCAAAAAATATGAAACAGGGCAAGCATCTTAATGTTCATTTAGATAGCAGTTATCTTGGTTAATTGTGAATTGGATTTAGCTTTCTTCTTCATGAAATCATCTGGATTCTGGAAAATATTGTTCATTGTAATTGAGTCAAAAAATTCTGTCCCAGACCACTGTCTACAAATTATTTCATTTGGTTAGCTTACATTCAAATGGGCTAGTTTATCTTCTTTATAAGATACATATGGGGTTGTTTCTTCCTTTCAGATCTATTTATTAGCCACTTGTTAAGTTCCTAACAAGTTGCTTGTCTGCTTAAATACACTAGTGATAAGACTTTGTATAATTTAACAGTGTCTTACAAAATCTAATGATATCAGCCTTTAAATAATTATTTTATATGATGAAAGTCTTATGATGTTAAACTTTATAATCGTCAGGGATATAGAAAACAAAACAAAACATCAAACCAGAGTACTTCTCTGAAACTTTTAAGAATTCTATTTTTTACATACTTCTTGGTCTTTCTACCTTGCCCTGTTGGATGTGGAGAGTGCATTTTTGGATTAGCCCACAGTATCTCAACAAAGTACTGATATGAGGATTACTTTGTGGATGCATTTGTTCATTGAATCAGTAGTTGCAGGACTGTTTTTACAGAAATTAACTTGATGATCAATGCAAATTGTGAAAAGAAGTGATAGAAACCATTTAATACATCACTTCCAGTCCCTAGAAGCTAGTATTATATATCAAATCCCTGTGGTACAAATACAGACCTTCCTCAAAGTATCTTGGAGACCAAATAAGGACCTTCAGAACAACTATAGCCTGTAATCTCCACAGCATCTTCTTGAGTCATAACAATTGAAGAATTCTGTGTTTTATAAATACTGTCATCCCAAGTATACTTACCTCCAAGCATGGAAGGAACAATTTCATATAATATGGAGAGAGATCTAGCCAAGAAACTCAGTGTCCTGTGGGAAGTGCATGAGGTATCCATCACCTCAGGATCGTTAACTACTGGAGTTATCCTGAAAATGATTTCAATAAGCTCTCCCAAAATGAGCTGTCATGCCACCCATTTCATTTATTTACAAATTATTTTGCCCACTAATATTATTGCACTCTATGGACTTTTGCCCATAGAACATTAGATATAAAAGAATAATAGGAGAGCATCTTGACTCAGATTGCTTTCCACCTAAATTCCACTGACAAATGATAAAATCAAATGGTCAAAGGATATGAACAGATAATTTTCAGATGAAAAAATTGAAACTATTTCTAGTCATATGAAAAAATGCTCCAAATAACTATTGATCAGAGAAATGCAAATTAAGGCAGCTCTGAGATACTACTACACACTTCTCAGATTGGCTAAGATGACAGGAAATGATAATGATGAATGTTGGAGGGGATGTGGGAAAACTGAGATACTAATACATTGTTGGTGGAATTGTGAACAGATATAGCCATTCTGGAGGGCAATTTGTAACTATGCTCAGAAAGTTATCAATGTGTGTGCATACTCTTTGATCCAGCAGTGTTTTTATTGGGCCTATATCCTAAAGAGATCTTAAAGGAGGGAAAGGGACCAACATGTGCAAAAAAATTTTGCGGCAGCCCTATTCATAGTGGTAAGAAACTGGAAACTGAGTGGATGCCCATCAATTATGGTATATGAATGTTATGGAATGTTACTGTTCTGTAAGAAACGACCAGCAGGTTGATTTCAGAGAGGCCTGGAGAGACCTACATGAACTGATGCTAAGTGAAATGAGCAGAACCAGGAGATCATTGTACCCGGCAACAGCAAGACTATATGATGATCAATTCTGATGGACATGGTTCTCTTCAACAATGAGGTAACTCAAGCAAGTTCCTATTGTTCAGCGATGAAGAAAGCCATATACACCCAGAGAGAGGCCTCTAGGAACTGTGTGGACTACAACATAGCATTTTAATGCTTTCTGTTAATGTTTGCTTGCATTTTTTTTCCTTCTTAGATTTTTTTTCTTTCTCTTTTTAGTTCTGATTTTTCTTGTGCTGCAAGATAACTGTATAAATATGTATACATATATTGGATTTATCATATATTTTAATATATTTAACATGTATTAGATACCTGCCATCTAGGGGAGGGGATGGAGGGAAGGAGGGAAAAATTTAGAATAGAAAGTTTTGCAAAGGCCATTGTTGAGAAATTACTCATATGTTCTGTAAATAAAAAGCTTCAATTAAAAAAAAGTTCCTTATCAACCTAAAACATTTAAAATAAGACTTAAAATTCTTTTTTTTTATCTTTTGTGCCAATAATAGTTATTTTGGTTCAGAAACCTTATGTCTTAATACTTTAAAAGTTTCTACTCCTAAGTAAAAGCCTATCTTAAGTTAAAGCTACATAATAATTATTAATACATTTTTAAATTTAATTTTAGCCTGTTTTTGCATGTTTGCACATTCATTAGATTTGCCCTGGTAACCTTTTCCACTCTCCTTCCAAAGAGTCAGCCCAAAGTACTTTTATTAGTAAATCAGCTAAAATTAGCCAATTAGAAATGGCTAATATTAGCTATCTATATAAATCTAACATTATATGAGATGATCCACATAACTTCTTGCTTGATATGATAGGGGACCACTTACCTCAGCAAAGAAGCAAGCTAAATTTCTTCTCATATATATTCTTTGGGTTAGTCTTATGTATACATATGTGTGTGTTTTTAATATTTTTATTTTCCCCAGTTACATGTAAAACAGCTTTATACATTTGTTTTTAAAACTTTGAGTTTCAGATTCCATCCTTTTCTCCCCCTTTCCACCCTTTAAAGAAGATAACATGTGAAGTTATGCAAAACATTCATAAAAGTTATGTTGCAAAAAAAGCATAGATTTCTTCCCCCACCAAAAATAAATGGAAAAAATCCCTCAAGTAAAATAAAGACAAATAATTCTTTCTTTGAGTATGGATAGCATTTTTCATCCTAAATTCTTCAGAAGACTTGAATCATTTTATTGCTAAAAATTGCTAAAAATAGAAAAATCATTCACACAACATTACTATTACTTTGTACACAGTACATTTTACTTTGAGTTCATGGAGGACTTTTCAGGTTTTTCTGAGAGCATCCTGCTTATCATTTCCCATAAAACAATAATATTCTATCATAATCACATACCACAATAATTGCTATAAATATTTTGGTCCATATAAATATTTTGTCCATATAAGTCCTTTTCCTTTTTAAAAAATCTCTTTTGGAATTCATGCTTAATAGTGGTATTATTATTAGGTTAAATTATTTTATAGCCTTTTTGGCATTGTTCATATCTTTTGATCATTTATCAATTGGGAAATGGCTCTTTTTGAGGGAGAAGGGTAAATTTAACCCAGTTCTCTATACATTTGGAAAATGAAGGCATTGTTGGAGAAACTTGCTCCAAAATTATTTTCCCAATTACTCTTGCTAATTATATTTCTCCCTTTTTTATTCTATTCTCTCTCCTTTCACCCTGATTCTCCTTAAAAATGTTTTTCTGCTGACCACCCACTCCCCCAATAGTCCTTCTATCACTTCCCTTCTTCCTTGTACCCTTCCCTTCTTCTTTTCCTGCAGGGTAAGATAGATTTCTATATTCATATTGAGTATGTATGTTATTTCCTCTTTGAGTTAATTCTTTTTTTTTTTTTTTTGTGCTGAGGCAATTGGGGTTAAGTGATTTGTCCAGGGTCACACAGCTAGGAAGTATTAAGTGTCTGAGACCAGATTTGAATTTAGGTCCTCCTGACTTCAGGGCTGGTGCTCTATCCACTGCACCACTTAGCTGTCCTTTCTTGCCTGTGTCCTGACAGATATGGCATTCCACCTCTCTCTTTCCCATTCTCCCAGTACATTCCTCTTTCATCTCTTAATTTTTTTAATATTATTCCTTCATGCTAAACTCACTCTTGTTTCCTTAGTCTATATACTCCTTCTGACTGCCATAATAATGAGAAACTCTGAAAGTATCATCCTCCCATGTAGGAATGTAAACAAATAAACTTTATTAAGTCCCTTATGATATCCCTTTCCTGATTAAGCCCTTATGCTTCTCCTGAGACCAATATCTGAAAGTTTCTATTCAACACTGGTGCTTTCATCACTTATGGGTTCTGATGTTCTAAAATTTGTTCAAAGTCACTATTTAAAGGAATTTGAAGCATATGAGGGGAGAGCTTGGCAAGTCACCTCCTCTGAATTTAATTTTTTAGGGCTATAAATGTACATTAATTTTTTTACATATTTCCATATTAATTGTGTTGCAAAAGAAAAATCAGAACAAAAGGGAAAAATTATGAGGAAAAAAACAGAAGGGAAAAAAAGGAGAAAATACTATGCTTTGGTCTTCATTCAGTCTCCATAGTTCTCTTTCTTGATGTAGATGGCACTTTCCGTCCAAAGTTTATTGGGATTACCTTGTATCACTGAATTGCTGAGAAGAACCAAGTCCATTATAGTTGATCATCATACAATCTTCTTGTTGGTTTTTACAGTGTTTTTTAATCATGTTTACTTCTCTTAGCATCAGTTCATGTAATTCAGTTCATTTAAAATCAACTGTTCATCTTTTTTATAGAACAATAATATTCCATTACATTAAAATATTACAGTGCCACCACAAAAAGAACTACTATATACGTTTTTGCACATGTGAGTCTTTTTTTTCCTGTTATATAATTTCTTTGGGATATGGATCCATATGTGAGATGGATAGATGAAATAGTCTTTTAGGAATTGTTCCAAATTGCTCTCCAGAATAATTGGATCATTTCACAACTCTACCAACAATACATTAGTGACCCAGTTTGATGCTTTATAATAGAGTTTTAGGTCTGGTACTGCCAGGCCACTATTCTTTGCATTTTTTCATAATGAATTTATTTTTTAAGATATTAGTACTTAGTAATAGCCTCCATATAACATAGAATGACATTCAAAAAAACTAAGCCAAGTATTTATCAACTTAAGACTGGCTTATCAGTCTGTAAAGAATCCTTCCTATAATGAAGTAAATATTTTCCTACATAATCAAAAGTGGGAAAATTCAACTATTTAGCCAAGTTTTTATAACATAAGTTTAGCAGAAAATTAAATCTTTGGTGATATAAAAATTATAAAAATGGATTTTGCTCCTTGAAAGCAGGAGCCTTTTTTCTTTTTGTTCTTTCTTTTTTTTTGTCTGTCTTCATATTTTACTGAAAAAGTTGACTTCACCAAGAGCTTCCTTTTATGCCCTCCTTTTCATCTCATATTAGATGACTTCTACCATTGTTTCCTCCTTCACCATATATCATATGAAAAGGTAAGAAGGCAAGAAGAAATACCATTAACTAAGCTCATTCTCATGGCACTCATGGACCTCCTGCCAAGCTTTGACAAGTAATCCCCCGTCCTCTGATCTTTTCAGTCTCTACTTTCCTGCCTACAAGCACAGTGAAAATGCCCTATTATTATCTCATATCTCTCTTCTTGTCTTCTTCTCTTCTGGCTTCTGACCTCATGACTGAACTGCAACTTCTCCCGCCAAAGTTACCAATGATCTTTTCATCTCTAAACTTATGCCTATTTCCCAGCCTTCATCCTTGTGGATTTATCACCAGCCTTTGTCACTGTCAATCATCCTCTCTCCCTGGATCCTTTCTTCTCTCTGGATTTCCATGATACTCTCCTACCTGTTCAACCATCTCTTTTCAGTCTTCTTTGCTAGATCTTTATCCATCCTTCTTGTTATCTACCAAGATACTTTTCTCTCTTGCTGTTATTTTACTTAATGATCTCATTAGCTCCAATGGATTCTATTAACTATTCTCATGTCTACTTACCTAGCTCTGTTCTCACTTCTAACCTTCAGACTCATATCTCCAATTGCTTCTTGGACAATTCAAATTAAAGACATCTTAAAATTCACCATGACCAAACCCAGACTCATTATCTTTCTTCCCAAGCCCATCTTGCCTTCTTATCTTTCCCTTTATTTCTATAATTATTATCACCACCTTCTCAGTCACTCAGGCTTACAAGTTAAATGTCATTCTCAACTCCATACTTCTTCCCATCTTCCATATCCAATCTATTGTCAAAACTCTTTTCTCCTTTGATACTGCCACCACCCTGGTGTAGCTCATACCATCTCAAATCAGTAGTGTGCTGGTTACCTCAGGTCTCTCCTGATTCTAGGCTGTCCTCAGCTCAATGGCCAAAGCTTCCCTAAAGCACAGCCTGCCATGGTATCCTCCTATTCAGCAGACTTAATTGGCTCCCCTTCACCTTCAGGTGACAAATATAAAATCCTCTCACTTAAAGGTCTTTAGTCTGACTCATTCTGCCTCTAGCCATCTTAAACTTCCCCCCATCTCTTCATAAGTCTGTGATCCAGCAGGACTAACCTCTGCTATTATTCACACTTGACATTCATCTTCAGTCTAGGGCTTTTTCTGGCTATGCCCTTTACTAGGAATGTTCTCTTTCCTCTCATCATCTCTACCTCCTAGCTTCCTTCAAATCCCAGTTAAAAATCCCACCTCCTCAAGGAGTTTTTCCTGATCCACATTAGTGTTAGTTGTCTGTGTGTGTGTGTGTGTGTGTGTGAGAGAGAGAGAGAGAGAGAGAGAGAGAGAGAGAGAGAGAGAAAGAGAGAGAAAGAAAGAGAGCCTCTTTTGATTATCTATTTTATTCTCTATATATCCTTTGTGCATAATTGTTTGCCTGTTGTCTCCTTAATTAGACTATGAACTTCTTGAGAGAAGGAATTATTATTGCTAATCTTTGTATGCTTAGTACTTAGTACTTTTGCCTGGAATATAATAGAAACTTAAATGCTAATTTACTGACTGTTGTTGATTAAATGGTTAAATGATAGGCAAGTATTAAGCACTTACTATGCACAAAATACTACTAAGCACTAAGGATACAAATAGAAAAGTAAAACAATCTGCTGCTCTGAGAGATTTCACATTTTAGTAGCTAAGATAACAGAATTAGTAGGTTTAAACTACATGTGAGATAAAAAGATCCCATAGTCCTTAGTGTATAGCAAGCAAAGCAGATGCCTCTTATTTAGTATCGTTTATATTGATAAAATCAAAACAGTGTCTAATGTCTAGGACTTTGGCAGTGAGAAACTTCTTTTCTGGTCTTTACTAGCTTTGAATGCACTATAACACCTGCAGGTGTTATAGTTGCCAGGTGACATTTCTACAAAGTTTCTTCCCTGGATGGTGGCCATGGGCTGGTCTAAAATTGCATTGCTACTTTCAAGACTTTTGACTTCAGGAGCTTATGTGGGAAGTGGTCATGGTAGTGTTAGTAATTTGATTTGCCTGCCATTGATACTTTGTATGTCTTTCTCAGGGATCCCTGCTTTAAGGCTTGTCTGCGTTGTTGGTGGCAGTCTGGCTTCTTTTCTAAGAATTGCTTCCTGGAATGATGGCTTTGGAAGCTCATATGGAAGTAGTACTAGTGATTTGAAATGTTCCGGTCTTTTAAGCTTTCTTGTCTGTGGGTTGTCACTATGTACCAGTTGGTATAATGTTGTGCCACAGTTTCCCTGTCTCAGTTTCCTTCAGTTGCTCTGTTTTAGTTTCCCTTGATTGTTCTGCCCAAAAATAGCAACCCCCACTTCCTGACCATCAGAAATAATTGGACTCTCATTCCAAAGGAGTCGTAAAACCTCCAGATGGCCAGCCTCGACATAGCCCTTATCTTTTGGCTTCAGACTTACTGTCTTCCTTTCCCAGTTTCTGTCTCAGGCTTCCTTTCACTCCCTACCTGCCAGAACTGAATTTATAGTTTCCTTTGGATCCTAAATGTTTCTCAGCTGTTCCCATGAGTTTCTTTGTCTCCCTGAGCTATGGAATCTATAAAACCCGTGATGCCCATCAATGAGGTACTGAATACTTTGTGTCATTAGTCCTATTCAGAAGGCTGTCATGTCTGCCAGTCTAACTCTCTGGCCTGGACCTGCCTGAGATCCATTCAGCTGACCTGTCTGTCAGTCTAAACTCACAGTGGACTATGTGCTTTGAGACATGAGTCCCAGCAGTCCCAATCCATAGCTATGGATTCTGAACTCTCAATTAACATCAATAAAGTATTATCTCATTTCCAATGTGTGATACTGCCTCAGTTTTTCCCTGAGCATTACACTAGCAGTAACAAAAAATATATATAGATTATTCTCCCTAGTGATTGACTTGAGGTAAAGGTCCTATCTGATTTAGCAAACCAAAGACCTAGTTACTTACATTCATTCTTAGATCTTTGCCAAGCAAATAACTAAAATTTTTACAGCTCTTTGTGTGGGATAAAAATATGACTTCCCACTTAAAATCATTACTCAGAGATGTGTCAAAGTGAAGATTAGAAGTTTATTTGAATCTCAAGAAATTCTGGACAGTCATTTTCCTCCGGGACATGTCAAGGAGAAGGAGGCCCACCTTTCCCAACTGAGCACATGATTTAGAGAGAGAGAGAGGGAGATCCGGCTTCCAGGACCTGCCAATCTCCAGAACAAAGCATTTCCTGCCCACTCCAGACACAGATATCAAGCAGACCTTTTGCAAATAGGTAAATTGCAAATAAGTTCCCAGTCAATTAGGTCTGCCTTTGATATTCTAAAAAGCCACAATTATTCTCTTTCTGCAATAGGGATTCCCAATGAAAAACCCCACCAATCTCTCACAGTCATTATTGTGAGAAGTACTCAGTTTCCCATCTCACTCAGATCCCTCCTCTTTTTCAACATATGAGGATTTCTCATCTTCATTCTAATCCTTGCAACATAATCTCTGTTGGACTCAAGAACGTCCAAAAGCAAGTTGAAACATTTCCAAAATAATACACAATTCATCAGTTCCCTCCCAAAGTTAGTGAGTCCTTGTTGTTAAGCATAATTTCAACTCATCCACAGTCTCAGGTTCTACAATCCATTCTTTTGCAGCATCCTCAAGTCCTTTCCAATGGCACTGTCTTTTTTCCAGTCATGGATCAAAATTCAATCTCAGGGTTAATATTTTTGCACCACGAATCCTAAAGGTAGAGTCTAAGCAATGAGTTCTTTAGCAAGTTGTGAGACATATTTTCTAATGAACAAATCCTTAGTATCTAATACAGGACCTATACTTCCTTTCACTCCCTGAGGATAAGGGTGTCCATACAAAAGCTCTGACAGGTTGACAATCCAATGTCCCTCCAGGTTTAGTTCTAATCCTAACAGGGCCAATGGTAACTATGTTTCTGATTGCTAATCCAGTGGACTATCTCTTGATCTCAACCTTGCCTGAGCCTGAAGAGGAAGGATGCCAGGGAGTATGAAACTCCAGGAAATCTCTAAAGCTTAGGCTAAGAACACAAGGATCCTAGCAATGAACTCTGACTACTTGGACTCTTCCTTTGCCTTTGTTTCTTTTTTTTTTTAATTAATACTTTTTATTTGCAAAACATATGTATGGGTAATCCCGAAACATTAACCCTTACAAAGCTTTCTGTTACAAATTTTCCCCCCTACTCCCCACCCCTCCCCTAGATGGCAGGATATCCACTACATGATAATTATGTTAGAATACTTAAGAAATCAAATATATGCATAGTTATTGCATCATTTTTTGTGCAGGAGAAATCGTATCTACAAGAAAGAATAATCAGATACAGGAAATACAATGCAAGCAAACCTCAATAGAGAACATGAAAATGTTATGTTGTGGTCCACATTTCACATCCCTCTCTCTGGGTGTATATGGCTTTCTTCACCGAACAATTGGAACTGGTTTGAAACATTTCATTGTTGAAGAGAGTCATATCCATTAGAACTGATCCTCATATAGTATTGTTGTTGCCGTGAATAATGATCTCCTGGTTCTGCTCACTTCACTGAGCATCAGTTCATGCAAGTCTCTCCAGGCCTCTCTGAAATCGTCCTGCTGGTCATTTCTTACAGAGCAATAATATTCCATAACATTCATATACCATAATTTATTCAGCCACTCTCCAGTTGATGGGCATCCATTCAGTTTCCAGTTTCTAGCCACTACAAAAAAGGCTGCCACAAACATTCTTGCACATGTGGGGCCCTTTCCTTCCTTTATGGTTTCTTTGGGATATAAGCCCAATAGAAACACTGTTGGGTCAAAGGGTATGCACAGTTTGATAACTTTTTGAGCATAGTTCCAAATTACTCTCCAGAATGGTTGAATCCATTCACAATTCCACCAACAATGTATTAGTGTCCCAGTTTTCCCACATCCCCTCCAACATTCATCTTTATCTTTTCCTGTCATTTTAGCCAATCTGACCGGTGTGTAGTAGTACCTCAGAGTTGTCTTAATTTGCATTTCTCTGATCAATATGATTTGGAGTACCTTTTCATATGATTATAAATAGTTTTAATTTCATCATCTGAAAATTGTCTTCATATCCTTTGACCATTTATCAATTGAAGAATGTTTGCCTTTGTTTCTTAATCAGCCAGGTGATAGCCCCAGACTTCAAAAGTTTTTCCAGGAAAGGACTATCAATTCAGTTCTGACAGGATGGGGATATGGAGGAAGGCATGAGTTCTGACAAATCTGGAGAAAAGCTAAGAGACATTAAGTCTAAAGCCAAAAGATGGGGGGGGGGCAGCTAGGTGGCTCAGTGGATAGAGCACCAGCCCTGAAGTCAGGAGGACCTGAGTTCAAATCTGGTCTCAGACACTTAACATTCCCCAGCTGTGTGACCCTGGGCAAGTCACTTAACCCCAATTGCCTCAGCAAAAAAAGCAAAAAAAAAAAAAAGGGAGGGGTATGTCTATGTATTTGAAATCGGCCATTATGACTCTTTGGAATGCTAGCCCAATTATTCCTGATGGTCAGGAAGTGGAGGAAGGGGTGACTATTGAGGTAGAACAATTAAGGGAAACTTGAGACATGGGACTGTAGGACAACATTCCACACTCTTTCTGTTGAATATTCAAATCATTGAATCACCTTCTTCCAGATACCTGGGTTTTAGCACCATAATGCAGATACAAACTATAACAGACACCCAAAATTTTAACCCAACAATTTCCAACTTTAAATCTAAAATACAGCAATAGGGAATCCAATCAGAATTGTACAGTAATATACAGTAATAGTTTTAATAGTCAGTTATCAACCACCCTCAGTTCCCCCCTTTTCACAGGCTTGAAGATTTCTCACCCCAACACACATCCTCCACCGTTTAGAACCAACACTCACATCAGTTCAGTGGAAGCTTTCAGGAACCACTTCAGTTACTGCTGAACTTAGCTAAATCTTGAACTCTAATGATTAAGTGTATAAGTAAGGAGTGACAAGATATTGCCACTCAGAACAGTGAGCAGGAATCAGAGAACCGCTCCCACCATCTCCCACTATCTGTCTTGGAAACCTAGTTATCCTAAACCAGATTGGCATCTGGCAGCCATAGAACTCCAGCACTGTGGAGGCCTGAGGCCTCAGGGCCCTTGTCACACCATTCCCACCTCAAGCAGTCTAGACCCAGGGTCGTTTGGGACAAAAGGATGAAGGTCTCATCTTTTGGAGTTGCTTCAGGCTAACAAGGGGCATAGCTAGATCCAGTGGGGTCTGACTGAAGAGGGCAGATAGCTGGTGTTCATGGTGGCTGCAGCCAGTGCTGAGTGTCAGAATCTCAGGTGACTCAGGTTGACCAAATGGTTGGAATTTCATCACTCAGAGTCTGGAAGAAGCAACTCTCACAAATACATTAAAAACATACAAAGACTAAAATTGAGCAGAAGAGAAAGAATATACAGAAGTGACCAGAAACTAGAAACCCCAGCCAGAAAAGGGCTGAGGAGGAGATGAGGCTATCATAAATGCCTCTTGTCCAAATAACCTTCCCTAGGATAAATACCAAAAATGTTTTGCCAAAATTCTTGCTTTTCTTTCCTCAAAGGAATAGGTGTAATGGGCAAAACATTGTACCCCTCAGTGAGTACGATCTCTCCCAGCAAAAGCCCTACATTCTCACAAGGAAAGGCTTTCACACAACTAGTGCAGATGTTAACACAACAAAAAGCAGTTTGAAGCCTCTGTAAGAGGCACATTTGCAGGCCTTTCAAAATTTACTCGCCTGGAAGCTATGAGGGAATGCAGGAGTTAGGTTGGGAGTTAAAGTTGTTATGGTGCTGGGCAAAGAATCAGCAACATGGACAGCTGATCTGTAAACCTGCTTCCCCTCACCTAAAGTGAATCCCCTTCATTTAAAAGAAACAACAGAAACCTCTCTAGGTTCATGGATAGCTGGCAGTAATCATTTCCTTGCATTGAATTGTTTGGCTATCAAAAATCCCCTTTCTTTCCATATAACCCCCATGATCATGCAAAACATGAAAAACACATTTGAAGTTAATATAAATCTTTGATAAGTAAGCAAAGGGGTCTAGGATTGGAGAGACCTCCACAACCTAGCCCTGCCTTCCATCAACATACAATGTAAAAGGCTCTAGGCAGATTAGTTTATCTTTCAAAGTTCTAAAAAAACCTTAGCCTAATCAGGGCCTGCCAAGATTGTCTAGTCCTCTCAAACCAAAGGGAAGTCTCTTTATCTACTGATAAACTCACTCCAACCCCAGAAAACAAGAGTTAAAGATGTTATAGCAGCGACCAGAGAATCCTACAGAGCTATACTGCCAATTAAAATATATATTTGCTGTAAGAGGAAAAATCAGGGACATGATACTTAAATAGTATCAGAACTGGTCCTTCAGGTCTTAACCTGAAAACACATACAGGATAGAACATCCTTAAAGCAGTTTACTTACATAACTATCTTAATTTTGATAACTCTACCTTAAGACATACTCAGGAACAATCAGGTGGGTTCTCACCACTGAGGAAACTAAATCAGAAGAATCCCACTTTCAGCAGAGATGAAGATTGTTCTAGTTCGTTCCCAGACACTAACTTACACCTGCAAGGATTCCTTCTGAGTTGCCCATATGGCACATTCCTTTCAGGTGGTGAAAGTCACTGGCTTGATGATCTTTCAGACAGTCATACCTGAATTTAAAACTCCAAACAAATATCAGCTCAGTCCCAAGAGATTTTATCTCCTACAGCAATTCTCATTAATCAAAGCCTCAGATGAATCTAACTCAAGTGTCACAGTGAATCTTTTGCTAAAATATTCAACCTAAAAATTCACAGCTTTTACAGCTTATCTTTCATACCTAAGTAGATGGTTTTAAGTTCAACATTACAGATCATTTTGCTTTTTTAAAATACCCAATAGAAAAATTCCAAATTGCATATTATCTATTACAGAAACATTCAAAAGGGGAAAAAGCAAAAACTATTATTCTCAGAGTCCCCCTAGACAACGAATACTATTTCAAGATGACTCAACATAATCAATTAAAACTCATACAAAATATCCCAATTCCACTTAAAAGGATCTTTCAGATTGAACATTAATGATTTCTTTTCAAAAATGGAGAAATTAATAAATCAACTTCCTCCAATTGAGGAATCCCTACAAACCTTTTTGAAAACAGCCCCAAACCTATTAGATCAGATTGCATGTAAATGTAGGCTGTTCCTTTAAACAATATAATCAATTGATATTTCAATCAGCCAAGAACTGCAGTTCATTCAAAAGCATCTATATCAGACTTAATGGGAGAGGGGAATTAGATTGTCACCTGGGAAGACTTCCCTTTTCACTTGGCTGCCCTTCCTCCCCCACTCCACATGGCATTTCAACCACACCACACTTCCTGACTCTCACTTCTCACAGCTAACTTTTTAGGGTTTCACGTCCCCCAAAATCTAATTTGCCAGCCAACAGCAGATCCCAATCTCATAAGGATATCTCCCTTCCATATCTCTCTAACCTTTTCCATCTCTCTCAACCCCAGATGCTAATTGCTCCTTTCATTAACTCCATAAAATTCACACACATGTTCAACATGACAAATTTTAAAGCATAACTTATAATGCTTACAAATTACCCAAAATATCTTTTAGAAGGTAACCTAAGTTATCAGAACTTTTTAAAACAAACTATTATTAAACTGAATCAAATCAAATACAGCTTGTAGAAATTTCTCCTTCAATGCTAAAAAGTCAGTTATTCAAACAAATTCCTAAGATTTCATAACCAGAATAAACAGATTTAACATGCACAAGGCAACAATAATTATTTCCCACAATTCAGGATTTAAAAACTAAGCTCCCCAAAATTCAATAGACCAATAAACCAAAAAGGATATTGCTTTTTCCCACTTAAGTAAATTTTCTTAAATCCCAATTAAACATTGCAAACAAACTAGATTACCATTTGGGTGTACATATATATATATATATATATATATATATATATATATATATAAAAAACACATATTTTAAACTGATTCCCAGAAACTTTTCCCCAAGTTTTTAAAAGTTAATCAACATCAGCAAGTTTTTAAAAGTTAATCAACATCAGTTTGCTTTGTCCTCTCTCTTACCTCCCCAGGCAAAGCAGCTTCTTGAATTAGATAAGACTTCATTGTTCGCTCACTGTCTCTGCCAGAATTTAAAACAGCTAAACTTTTTCTCTTCCTTTTTCTTTCAAATTAGCACAAACAAGTTACAATTTTTTTTCAGAATTGTATAAAAACTGGTTTATTTGAATTTTATAAAAAAAAAAAAGAAAAGATGCATATGTGAATGAAACAGATTAATATGAATTAACTTTAGTTTAGTGACAGGAAGGTCCCAAGTAATATAAATTTCATTGAATAGATAACTGAATACCAGAATAAGAATCCTTTCCCCAATGTTTTTTTTTTTTAATTAAAAGCTTTTTAGTTACAAAACATATGAGTGATTTTTCTACATTGACCTTTGCAAAACTTTTTTTTTGTTCCAAGCTTTTCCCCTCCTTACCCCCACCCCCACCCCTGGATGACAGGTAATCTAATACATGCTAAATATGTTAAATTATAGGACAAATGCAATATATGTATACATATCTATACAGTTATCTTACTGCACAAGAAACATCAGATCTAGAAAGAGAGGGAAAAAAAAAAAACCTAAGAAGGAAAACAAAATGCAGGGAAATATTCACAGAAAGCATTAAAATGCTGTGTTGTGGTTCACATTCAGTTCCCTCAGGCTTCTCTCTGGATGTATATGACTATCTTCATCGCTGAACAATAGAAACTGGTTTGAATCACATTGTTGAAGAGAACCATGTCCATCAGAATTGATCATCCTATAGTCTTGTTGCTGTGTATAACGTTCTCCTGGTTCTGCTAATTTCACTCAGCATCAGTCCATGCAAGTCTCTCCAGGCCTCTCTGAAATTCTCCTGCTGGTCGTTTCTTATA
Organism: Myrmecobius fasciatus; assembly: GCA_023553655.1. NCBI lineage: Eukaryota > Metazoa > Chordata > Mammalia > Dasyuromorphia > Myrmecobiidae > Myrmecobius > Myrmecobius fasciatus. The sequence continues at coordinate 23,222 of JAJPUD010009159.1, read as the reverse complement.
GAACAATAATATTCCATAACATTCATATACCATAATTTATTCAGCCATTCTCCTATTGATGAGCATCCATTCAGTTTCCAGTTTCTAGCCACTACAAAAAGGGCTGCCACAAACATTCTTGCACATGTGAGTCCCTTTCCTTCCTTTAAGATCTCTTTGGGATATAAGCCCAACAGAAACACTGCTGGGTCAAATGGTATGCACAGTTTGATAACTTTTTGAGCATAATTCCAGATTGCTCTCCAGAATGGTTGGATCCGTTCACAATTCTACCAACAATGTATCAGTGTCCCACATCCCCTCCAACATTTGTCATTATCTTTTCCTGTTATCTTAGCCCATCTGACAAGTGTGTAGTGGTATTTCAGAGTTGTCTTAATTTGCATTTCTCTGATCAATAGTGATTTGGAGCACCTTTTCATGTGACTAGAAATAGTTTCAATTTCTTCATCTGAAAATTGTTCATATCTTTTGACCATTTGTTAATTAAAGAATGGCTTGAATTCTTATATATTTGAGTCAATTCTCTATATATTTTAGAAATGAGGCCTTTATCAGAACCTTTAAATGTAAAAATATTTTCCTAGCTTATTGCTTCCCTTCTAATCTTGTCTGCATTCATTTTGTTTGTACAAAACCTTTTTAACTTGATATAGTCAAAATTATCTATTTTGTGATTAATGATGATCTCTAGTTCTTCTTTGGTCACAAATTCCTTCCCCCTCCACAGGTCTGAGAGGTAAACCATCCTACATTGTTCTAATTTGTTTATAATATCATTCTTAATGAAACAATACATTATAGGCAATGAAGAAATGTTAAGAGTAACTTGGGAAACATAAACTGAGGTTCAACATACCATGGTCAATCTTCCCTTAAACAATTTTAGGCTGAAGCCATAATTAAAAGCCAGTTTTAGTTCTCTCCAAAGCTAGTCCACACATAAAGACTGTGGGTCAGTATAATTTCTACCCATGATGACAGAAATGAAGGCCTAGTTAAGTACAAAGGGACACTTTCTGCCAAATACAATGATAGAAGGGAAGTGGTCAGGGTGGGGACAGGATGGCTGAAATACCACAGTCTTAACCATGAATACCAGGAATTGTAACTTCTGCTAAAAATACCAAATTAAGAATTGTCAAATTAAGAAATTACAAAAAAATTATATCATCTGAAGATTCCTTGATGTAGAGGAGATTTTTAAGGGCAAAAGCAAAGTAATATTTTTCTTTACACCAAAATTCTGTTATCTTCATATGAGAGTAATTTTTCATCCATGATAGTCTTCTTCCTCCAAACCCACAGAATACCTCTTTAAAGAAGTAATACCAGGAACATTGAATAGGGACATTCACCTTGGAAGCTTGACACTAGCTATATATGAACTGGGCAAAGCACTTAACCTATCTTGACTTCAGTTCCTCAACTATAAAATGAGAAGGTTTGCCTTGGTGACTTCTAAGGTCCTTTCTAACTACATCTATAATCATCTATCAGATACATCAGTTGTTATATTGATACTTCATAAGTATTAGATTTAGAAGGCACTTTTAATAAAGTTCATCCAACCTCCTTATATTTTACACAAATGGAGATGAATGAGGACTAGAGAGATGAGCTGCTCAAAGTCACAGAGTAAACATGCTTTTAAAAGTATCAATTTGGAACTAATTTTTCAATTTAAAAAAAAGTATTCATAAAATGAGTTTTCATTTAGATATTTTTAAAAGCATGTTTTTTTATTTATCAAAATGATTGTTATAGATTATTAATCACACAAAATGTAAGGTTAGAATTAGGTAGTATTGGGAGAAATCTCTGAAATTGGCTTCAAGAGAAAATCCTACACTGGGATAGAATTTCATTTTAAGGAAAACTTCATTTATCCCTATGTTCTCTAATGTTTTTAATAGGAATGGGTGTTAGATTTTGTCAAATGCTTTTTTTTTTTTTGGCATCAATTGAGATAATCATGATTTCTCCTAGTTTGGTTATTGATAAAATCAATTATTCCTGATACTGAATTAGTCCTCCATTCCTGGTATAAATCCTACTTGGCCATAGGGTATGATTCTTGGATATAAGTTGTTAATATTTTATTTGAGATTTTTGTTTCAATATTGATTAGGGAAATTGGTCTATAATTTCTTTTCTCTGTTTTGGCCTTCCTGATTTAGGTATCAGCACTATAATTGTGTCACAGAAGGAATTTGGTAGGACTCCTTCCCCTGTTTTTTTTAATGGTTTATATACTATTGGAATTAATTGTTATTTAAATTTTTGGCAGAATTCACTTGTAAATCCATCTAGTCCTAGAGATTTTTTCTTGGGAAGTTCATTAATGTCTTGTTCATTTTCTTTTTTTCTAAAATGGGACTGTTTAAGTAATTATTTCCTCATCTATTAATCTGGGGAAATATATACCTTTGTAAGTTTTCATCCATTTCACTCAAGTTATCGGTTTCATTGGTACAAAATTGTGCAAAATAGCTCCAAATTATTGCTTTAATTTCTTCTTCATTGGTGGTAAATTCACCCTTTTCAATTTTGATACTGGTAATTTGGTTTTCTTTTTTCCTTTTTCTAATCAAAGGTTTATCTTTTTTTTTTGGATTTTTTTTTCATAAAACTCTTAGTTTTGTTTTTTAGTTCAATAGTTTTCTTACTTTCAATTTTATTAATCTCTCCTTTGATGAGAATTCTAATTTTGTATTTAATTGGGGATTTTAATTCTTTTTCTAGCTTTTTTTAGCCCAGTTCATTGATCTTCTCTTTCTCTATTTTGTTCATGTAAGCATTTAATCGTATAAAATTTCCCCTGAGAACTGCTTTGGCTATATCCCAAAAGTTTTGGTATGTTGTCTCATTATTGTCTCTTGGATAAAATTATCAGTTGTTTCTATGATTTGTTGTTTCACCCACTCATTCTATAGGATTAGATTATTTAGTTTCCATTAATCTTGGTCCATTTTTCCATGACCCCTTATTACTTATAATTTTTATTATCATGATTTGAAAATTATGCATTTCCTATTTATGCCTTTCTGCATTTGATTGTGAGGTTTTTATACCTTAATATGTGGTCATTTTTTGTGTGGTCTATCAAAGGGTTGTCATACCTAACATTTCTATTGTTTATTTTGTTGTTATATTTATCTAGTTCTGAGAGGGGGTAATTAGTACAGTTTTAGTATCTGTTTCTTTCTGTAACTGGCTTGACTTCTTTTCTAAGAATTTGGATACTGTACCACTTGGTATATACATTTATTATTGATACCACATCATTGTCTGTGGTACCCTTTAACAAGATGTAATTCCTTATCTCTTTTAATTAATTTTCTTTTGGTTTTTGTGTTTATCTGAGATCAGCTGCTTTTTTTTTTTTTAACTTCAGCGGAAGCATATTTTACTCCAGCTTTTCACCTTTACTCTGTATGTATCTCTCTGCTTCAAATGTGTTTTTTATAATCAATATATTGTAGGATTTGGGCTTTTAATCCAGTCTGCTTTCTGCTTCCATTTTATGGGAGAATTCACCCATTCATATTCTCAATTAAGATTACTAATTCTGTATTTCCTGCCATTGTATTTTTCCCAAGTTATACTTTCTCTCTCCTTTCACTTTTTCCCTCCTTACTAGTGTATTGCTTATGACCACCACCTCCCTCAATCTGCCCTCCCTTTTTTCATCCCCTTCCCCTTTTCTTATCTTTCCCTTTTTAATTCTATCCTTTCTTTTATTAGCCTCCCCCTTTCCTTTTCCCCTCCTACTGCCCTACAGAGTGAGACAAATTTCTATATCACACTAAGTATGTATGTTATTCCCTTTTGAGTCAAATCTGATGAGATTAAGGTTCAAATAATGTTCATTCTCCTCCCTTCTTTTGCTCAACTAGAATAGATGTTTTGTGCCTGTGCCTCTTCATGTGGCATAAATTTACCTGATTTTATGATCCCCTTTCTTCTCCTTCTAGTTCAGTCTCCCTTTCCAACCCTAATTTTTTTTTTTTATCTCATCACAATAAAGTCAACTTAGAACTAATTGCCTTGACAAAGATACAGTTCTCAAAAGTTACATGTAGGGATATAAACATTTTAACCTTTAAAAATTTTTTTCTTTCATTTACATTTTTATGCTTCTCTTGAATCTTATATTTGGAGATTAAATTTTCTGGGCTCTGGCCTTTTCATCAGAAATGATTGAGTCCCTATTTCATTAAATGTCCATCTATTCCCCTGAAAGATAATGCTTAGTTTTGCTGGGCAGTTGGTTGTTAGTTGTCATCCAAAGTCCTTTGCCTTCTGGAAGATCATATTCCAGACCTTCTGATCTTTTAATATGGAAGGTACTAGGTTGTGGCTAATCCTGTTGGGGGCTCCATTGTACTTGAATTGTTTATTTCTGGATGCTTATAGTACTTGGTCCTTAATCTGACAATTCTGAAATTTAGCTGCAGTATTCCTTGACATTTTCATTTTAGATTTGGGAAGGATGTTTAAAATTTTAACACCTTTTTGAGGCCTAATGGTCTCTAGAGGACATCTGTTACTAGTATAGGGAGAAATGCTTTGTAACCAATGTTCTGGCTATACCAGTAAAGTAAATTTTGTTTTTGCCAAAATACTGAATCTGCTAGCTGATAAAAGGGAAACACTAGGATGGAGAAATGGGAAGGGTTTGAACTAATATTTAATAGAATAACTCACAGGCAGATTGGGGCATATTTGGAGTAGGTCATTATTAACTAATCCTCTATTATATTAAAAAATAAAGCAATTGATAACTTCAGTGAAGTAACAAGATATACAAAACCATAAAAATCATCAGCTTGTCTGTTCCAACAAAACTTAGGAAAAAGAAAGAGGGGGAAAAAAAGAAACTATATTCAATGTCAACAGGTATTGGGGCCAGTGGATAGAGCATTGGGCCCAAGAGTCAGAATAATCTAAATTTAAAAGCAGCCTCAAACTATGCATGTCTGTTTCTTCCACTCTGAAATGCATATAATATTGCTGACCTCAATAGATTGTTTTGAGTATTAAATGAGATATTTTAAGATTAATAAATAAATAAAATTGCTTAGCATGGGAAGTGTAGCTCCAAGACACATACAAATTATATGAATAAAATTTCAAAACACTTTATAGAAATAAATACACACTTGATAATAGAACTATTAATTCCTCACAGTTGAATTGTCAATGTAATAAAAATGACAATACTATACAAATTAATTTACTTAATCAGTATCAGACAAATCACAGTTACTTTCTAGACTTTCTAGTTACTAGAGAGAATAATCTAAAACTTTAGAAACTTATCTCAAGGATCCAAAAGTCAAAAATCTCAAGTGGGAAGAAAGAAAGAGAGCTGCTTAAAAAACAAATAGAAAGTTAACTGATGGCCGAGGTTGAGTTATTAAGAAACATAATATCATGGTGTTCGATTAACAAAAAGGATGTCGAGACTAAAGCTTAGTTATTCAATAAAAAATGCATAAAAAATTGGGAAGTAATCTGGAAGAAATTAGATTTAGACCAGCAGTTCATACAGTATACCACTATTAGCTCCAAATGGATACATGAACCAAATATAAAAGCCCATATTATGAACGAGATAGAAGAGAATGGAAAGAAATACCCTGGAACAAATAGATTGACAGATGATCCTAATGTTTAAAGGGAAATTGATATCCAACCACCAAAATCATTCTCAATTTTTGAGAGAGAAAACATATATTCCCCTGATAATCCATACTAGGAAAGGGGTAACAAAGAAAAAGAGACTTTATAGAAAAATTTCATTGTAATGAGTTTCAGTGTTTTTAAACTGAAATTTTAAGTTAAAATCTTATCAAGGAGATTTCATTAATAAAGTTTAAATATATTGTGGATTCTAATAAATTTGCATATATACCTGGGTTGCAAGGATAGTTAAACTTCACTCTACTAATCATATAAATTACCCATTTAGTAAATTAAGCAGCTAGGTGGCATAATGGAGTGCCATGCCTAGTCAGGAAAACCTGAGTTCAAATACAGTGCTAAGACACTAGCTGTATGATGACCTTGTGCAAGTAACTTAATTCTGCTTGCTTCAGTTTTCATATCTGTAAAATGAGCTGGAAAAGGAAATGGCAAACTACTCCAATATCTTTGCTAAGAAAACCTCAAATGGGGTCACAAAGAGTCAAACACAACTGAAATAACTGAACAACAAAATTGTGACAAGCACTGGACAAAGCTTTGGGGAAATGAGAAAAATAAAAGCATGATTATTTCAGATACAGAATAAACCTTTGATACAGAAGAAACCTTTGAAAAAATATTGAAATCATTTTTAAAAAAATAAAAGTAAATAGAATGGAAATAGAAAGATACTTTTTAATTATTATATATATGTGTGTGCATATTTTTATATTTATGTATATATGTTATGTATAAAACCAAAATCTAATATTTGCTAGCTATAGATTTTCTCAATAAGCATAGACAGAAATCCAAGGTAAATATGATTTCTACTAATTTGACATAGTTCTAAAAATACTACCTGTAGTAATAAGCTTTAAAAGAGAAATCATGTGTAAACACTGGGAAATTATGTAAAATATTCCTATACAAATGACATGTTGATTTACTCAAGATTATCTCAGAGAATCAGCAAGAATACTAATCATGAGAACAATATAAAAACAAAAGTCCTTAGCATTTTTAGGTAGTACTAACAAAAACTAGGTAAGATAAATTGAAATCATGAGTCTAAAATTAGTCTATTAAGACATCCTCAAACCTTATACAAATGAAATATAGAGCACTCTTTTCAGAAATAAAGAAAAATAATTATATGGTGTTCATAATTGTTTTGGATCAATATAATAAAAGCAATGATAACATCTAAATTAATTTATACATTTGTACTATATATATATGTGTATATATATAAAATTACCAAGGGAATACTCTATAGGCCTAGTCAAAATAATAACAATATTTTTGGATATAGCAAAAGGCTTAGAACCGATAAAAGAAGTAATGAAAAAAACATAGGTGTAATAGTAATACCAGATCGCAAACTATATTGTAATCCAGCAATTATCAAAATGATGTTGGGCTTCAAAAGTGATTTATTTAAATATTGTTTTACTTTAACTGCTGATTTATATGACTCTGTTATTCAATTAATATAAGTTGCTTCCTTTTGCCCCTACGATAAAAATGAAAACATCTATTTTATGCATAATCAATTCGAAAATTCCCCTTATTTTACTATATTCATATATTTTTGAGGGTCTTCTTTTTTATTTAATTTTTTCAAATAGTAAACACTAATGGCCCAGTAAAGAGAGTTTGGGTCTGGAGTCAGTAAAACCTGAAATCCAGACACAGCTGTCTGAATCTAGCTAGACAAGTAACTTAACCTCTTTGCCTCAATTTCTTCAACTGTAAAATGATGGTAATAATAGCACCTACCTCACATGGTCATTAAGAGGATTATATGAGATATTTGTAAAGCTCCTGGCACCATGCCTACTTCATAATAGAGACTTAACAAATGCTTATTCTCTCCCCTTAACCCTAATGTCTCTCCTATTTGTCTCCTCCCATTGAATAAAAAAAAAAAATTATCTTCCCAACAAATATATGCATGATCAAGCAAAGCAAATTTCACATTGTTATGTCTAAAAATGTGCATATTTTATTCTACATCTTGATTGAGTTCATCACCTCTCTCAGGAGATGGAAATATATTTCATCTTTGATCCTTTGGAATTGTTTGTCATTCCTAGTTCTCAAGTCTTTCAGAATTGTTTATCTTTATTTTGTTGTTACTCTATAAATTGTTCTCCTGTTCGTACTTATTTCACTCTGCACCAGTTCATACAGGATTTTTCCCCTCTAAAACTCTCATTTCATATGGTTTGTTAATATTCCACTACATTCACATATCATAATTATTTTTAGTTATCTTCTAATAGTCAAGTATTGAGTACCTTCTTTGTAACAGATACTGATGATCAATACATAGTAAACCTCTAAGTTTCCTGGCTATGCTCAAAGAGAGAGATTCTGTAAATATAATTCATTATCTTCTCTATTTGCATATTTAATAAGGAATTTTAGAGTTTAGACTCTTAATAGTATCATTGAGCATGGTGTATAACTTAATACCTTTTGAAGCATCATTCCAAGTTGCTTTCCTGAATGGCTGAACCATTTCAGAACTTCATGAACAGTGTATCAGTATGCCTGTTTTACCTCAGACCTTCCAAAAGTTGTTATTTTGGGGGATCATCTTTGTCAGTCTGATAGTTATGAGGCCGAATATCAGAGTTGTTTTAGTATGTATTTCTCTTATTAATGATGCCACATTTTTCAAGTGATTATTAATAGTTTGCCTTTTATTCTTTTTGAATATGGCCTATTCATATTCCTTAATCATTTATCTATTGGGAAATGGATCTTATTCATATAAATTGGAATGATTTCCTTGTATATTTTAGATTTAAAGTCATCATCAGAGAAACTTAAGGCAAAAGTTTTCCCAGTTGCCTCTTTCCATTCAAATTTTAACAGATTTTGTTTAGTTTGTCCCCAAAATTTTACATTTTACGTAACTGAAATTGCTCATTTTATCTTCTAATATTCTTTCCCTTATCATGAAGTCTTTCTCTGTTTATATACTGGAAAGGCAGTTTGTTCTTTGCTCTAATTTGATTTTGATTTTTCCTTTTATGTCTAGGACATATATTTATTCATTTGGAATTTATGATGTGTTATTGTTCTGGTCTATACCTAATTTCTGTCATGCTGCCTGCCAATTTTTCCAGCAATTTTTTGTTAAATAATGAGTCCTTATTCCTGTAACTGAGGTCTTTTGTTTCATTCAAAACTATGCTACTGTATTTCTTTTCTGCTGTCAGTGATGTACTGGGATTTGCCCTAATGATTAAGTCTCTTCTCTAGCTACTGAACTCAAAAAGAGGAATGGCTCTGAATAAGTGAAAACAAGTTATTAGGCTCTTGGAATCATCTGTCCTTTCCATATGTAAGAAAGGAATGTTTGGATGAGATTTGGGTAGTAGAGTAAAAAATTGGATCCATTGTCCCTACCCAGCCTAAGTGGCAGATATTGCTATATTTTCATACCTTTGTCACCTGTCCAGCAAGAGAAAGAAGGCAGATAGAAAGTTAGCTTAACATAAGGAAAATCATAAACATAACAAAAATAAGATAAAAAACAAAAAGCCACATGATTTTTCCAATAAATACTGAAAACACTCTTAATAAAATCTAAACCTCATTTCTGTTTTTAAGAAACACTTTAGAAAGGGTAAGATAAAATGGATTTTTATTTTTCTTCTTTTTTTGTTAATCTTTTAATATAATTAGGTAGTATCTAAAACTAAAAGAAAATCATATATAATGGAGAAAATTTAAAGGCCTTTCTTAAAAGATCAGAGATAGGGGCAGCTAGGTGGCTTAATGGATAGAGCACCAGCCCTGAAGCCAGGAAGATCTGAGTTCACATTTGGTCTCAGACACCTAACACTTCTTAGCTGTTAGTTATATGATCTAAAGAGTCAACAAAAAAGCTCTTGAAATGATCAATTCAGTACATTTACAATATAAATTAATTCTACATAAATCATCACCACTCTGTATATAACCAACCATACTCGGCAAGAAAGACAAATTCCATTCAAAATAACATCCAAGTTGTATAAAAATATTTGGAGGTCAAGACAGACAATAATGATATCAATGCAGGTACAAAATACTTTTTTCTTAAAGTTAGATATAATTTTAAAAATTAATAGTTATTCATTGCTCATGAATAGGCTATGCTAATAATGTTAAAAAGAAAACTTAAATTAGCCAAACTAATCAAGCTGTCGAGATTTTTGATAGACCTGGAAAAATAACAAATTTTGGCCATATAGGTTGATGGAAAAAAGGGTCTAATTTCCACTCTCCCATCTCAAGTATCTCAAGTAACTCAAATCATTCCTGTCTTTTTTTTTTTTTTTTTTTTTGCTTTTTGCTGAGGCTTGGGGTTAAGTGACTTGCCCATGGTCACACAACTAGGAAGTGTCTGAGACCAGATTTGAACTCAGGTCCTCCTGACTTCAGAGCTGCTGCTCTATCCACTGCGCCACCTAGCTGCCCCAAATCATTCCTGTCTTACTCATCACTAGAAAAGATAGATGATTCCAAAAACTATTGGGTTCTAATAATTATTCCAAATAGAGCTTGCTTTCATATATTCAATCATTTCAACATATTAGAAGGGATATCACCCATCCCTTCTCCTGGTTGAGTAGGCAGTAAGGAGACTTTGGATTTCACAGTACAAATCTCACTCTATTATTAAAAGTAGACTTCTTTATGGTAGACTGAAATCAGGCATGGTAGACTATCTGTGTATGTGCCAAAGAAAGACCCTTCTCAGATAATTTACTTTTACTTTACTGCACTCATCCCCCATTATTTATATTCCTCACATTATCATTTAGGCTACTTTTTGTGCTTACATCCCTAATCTTGCATATTTTCTGGGTTCCTGGAGATGATTCAAACATTGTTCTTTCAAATTCCTTCCCTACAACCTTATACTAAAGAGTATACATTGATAATTTCATAAAGAAACCTGGAAATTAGCATTCTTCCACTCTTCCAATTCAATAAACTCATCATTTCACAGTCTCTTAGGGTTGCCCCTTTTCTCAATGAAGGAGAGGCATTACCCTAACCCAAAGCAAAAAAAGATTTTTTAAAAATATCAAAAGAGGTTCCAGCACATATGGGGAGCTCTTTCCATCCTGGGATCAGTGGAAAGCTACCCCTCATCTTTCAGGTGAGAAATCAATCTCCTTTGGCTTGGTGCCTTTGTAACAACACACTGGAGCAGATAAAGTGGAGCTCCTTCCCTGTCATACTGAGAAATCCCTCTTACTTTGGGCCCTGCCAGGTACCAAGAGCTACATCAAAGTGGGGCTCTACATTTTCCCCAAGAAGCCTCTCTGATCTGGATCCACACGTTGTGACTAACTTTAATCCTAAAAAATTCTTCTGGGAAGCTGCAACAGCATAGAGCACTCAAAATTCTGGTGTGTAGGATATCCAACAGTAGATTAGTTGAATGGACATATCATCTCCAGATGTCCCATGACACACAAATGCCTTCGGGGATTCTTTCACAAAGATGGCAGTGATTCTGCTAACCTCCTAAATAAAATTGTTTTTTGAGTCCTTGCACTTAAGAGAACTTAAGAATTTCTCCAAGGATCTCTGAAACACATAGGAAATCCAAATGTGTGTCAACATTCATCTTTCACTAGGACAACTAGAAGAAAACAAAGTCAAAAAAGTCCCTAGAAGGAGTGAAGCTCCCAAAATGGATAAAGAACTTCAGGTAGATTATCCTAGGCCAGGAAAGAAAAGCTATTTTTTAATCTGCTATAGGGATCACAGAAAAGCTGACAATGTATATCTGCTTGAAAGAAAACACAATGCTAAAGGAACTTCATAGTATGTTCTAGGCAGAGTGCTAACCATCAGTATTTCACAGATGAAGAAACCATTCTCTTCCTATTAGATGCAGTACTTTTAAAATTATTTTTTAAATTATCAAGCATTTATTGTTTCTCTCTCCCATCTTCCCCCACCTCACAGGGGAAAAATGATAAACAAAGCCCTAGTAACAAATAAACAAAGTTAAACAGAACACATTCCCATATTGGCTATGTCCAAACATGTGTATCTCATTCTGCATATTAGTCCATCATAATTCTGTCAAGAAATGGGTAACATTCTTCGTCATCTCTCTGGAATCACTGTTGATTATTCATTGACCTTAATGTTTAAGCCTTTTACACTTGTTTTTACAATGTTGATGTTATGGTATAAATTGTCTAGTTCTGTTTACTTCATTCTATATTACTTATTATACATCTTACCACATTTCTCTGCATAACCACTTATTCATTTCTTACAGCAAAATAGTATTACATTGCATTTATATTTCATAATTTCTTCAAGAATTCCCCAATTGATGGACAATCCCTTATGTTGGAAATTCTAGGCCATTATGAGAAAAAGAGAGAAGCAATGTATCAATGTATTTCTTTTCTTGTAGCCCTCCTACATTTATTATTTTCCTTTTTTTGGGGGGGGGATCAACTTTACCAATCTGAAGAATGTAAGTTGGAACCTCATTTCTTTAATTATTGGTGATTTGGAATATTTTTCCCAGATGGCTTTAGATAAGATTTCTTTACTTGAAAACTGCCAGTTTGTATCCTTTGACAAATAACTTTTCTTCTTATAAATTGAAATTACTTCATTATATTTGCTAGCATTGAGAACTTTGTCACTGAAATTTAATGCAAAGTTTTTTCTTCCATTAGTTGCTTGTCTTCTAATCTGTTTTGTTTATGCAAAACAATTTATATTAATTAATCAAAATTGTCCATTTTATCTTTTGTGATAAATTGTGATTTTTTTCTTCTATCCATAGATTTGATAGATTTTTTTTGTTCGTCTAATTTATTCGATGTGACCCAAGTCATGTGTCCCTTTTAAGATTATATTGGAATATGGTGTGAGGTTTAGCCTAAACCTGATTTCTGCACGACTGTTTTCTAGTTTTTTAACCTTTTGGTCAACTCTTGAGTCTCCTGTGGCTAGGCTCATTGGGTTGCTACAATATTTTTAAAAGATACAGTAATATAACAGCATGTGGTTATTTAAATAAACTAGTTTTCTCAGAGAAACTGATCTGATTTATAAAGAAAAACCATAAAAATAGCTATGCAATTATACTCTAAATCCAAATAAAAATAAATCTTTTTCTCAAATAAATTCTAGAAAAACCAGGGCAACCAAGAATGAGAGATCAAGATGAAAAATCTTTCCCATGAGTCCCCACAATTGTGAAGGATTTTGTATTGAAAGCTTTTGTTATGTGCCATTATATGAAATCATTATACAAAACACTGGATAATACAAAATCACAGCCAGCCCCATGCCCTCTAACAGGTTGAGAAACACCATTAAAAGGAACTAAAAAACTGGGAATAATATGGGGTGGTACAAGGAAAGTATCCCCTCAGAGACAGGGTGAAAAAGTCAGAATGAGAGCTGACCTAGATGTGAAGGTGGTTGACATAAATACTTCCTCAAATGGATTTTCAAGGAAGGCACTTATGAAATAGAGGAGTTGCAGGGGTATTGGCATTTCCATCTTGAGGGGACAGCAGGAGCAGAGGTACAGAAATCTAGAGAATCAGAAGCAGAACCAGATTAAAAAGGAGTGTGTCTTCCAAATATGCTAGATAAAGCTTTTACAATGTAAATGCCCTTTTAAGAGACTTGTATTCACTAACTTGTTCTCACTCTCACAAGTTGGGTCTTCAGAGGGGTGACCTCTAGGGATAACCCTGGGAGGGCTGTGGTTGCTGAGCAAAAACTTTTACAAAAATGACATTATTGTATACCAGCTTTGTGTCTCATTTAACTTTTCTTCTGGCTGAGTTCTAACAGTGCTTCCTTTACAAAAAAAAATGACCATTAGGGCATAAAAACATCAAACAAATGTAGCAAATCAGAAATATTAAATGCATCCTTTCCAGGATATAGGATTACATACACACACACACACACACACACACACACACACACACACACACACACACACATGCTTATTTCTACTTGTTCTCTGTTTCTCTAAACTTTGATGGGATCTTTATAAATCCAAGTTTTTTTCCATACTTTCTAAATCCACTAGCTCATCATTTCCTATACCACAGCAATATTCAAACCTTAAATTTTCTAGTTATTTTATTTTATTTTGTTTTCTTTTTGCTGAGGCAATTGGGGTTAAGTGACTTGCCCAGGGTCACACAGCTAGGGAATGTTAAGTGTCTGAGATCAGATTTGAACTCCGTCCTCCTGACTTAAGGGCTAGTGCTCTATCCACTGCACCACCTAGCTGCCCCTTTCTAGTTATTTTAAATAATCTAAAACAATAGTGATGTGGCTGACATTATAGTGTAGTTTCCCTATTTTTCTCTTTTAATTAAATGTCTTAACTTTGAGATCATAATTACTACATGCTTTTTTATATAATAAATTCCACTCCTGGTCTTTATTTTATGTTGGTGTGTCTCTTATTTTTATAATATTTCACAATATTTTACATAATATTCACAACAACTTATTGTTGAGTTCAAATTTCTAATTTGCCTGTTTACTTTTCTTGGATAAATTCATCTAATTCACATTCTAAGCTATAATTACATGTTTTTTTCCTCCTGTTTTCCTCACTATTCTTACCTTTTTCCAATCCCTCCTTAATTGCTTTTCTCTTCTACCTAGTATTTGGTTCTTCCTATTATTTAACCTACCCCTTTCTTCTGAGAACCCCTTCCTTATCCTCTTATCCTTTCAGAGAGAGAGAGAGAGAGAGAGAGAGAGAGAGTTGGTAGGTAGGTAGATGTGTTGTTTTCTCTTTATTCAATTCCCAATAGAAGCCTATTATCCTATTTCCTCACTCTCTTACTTCTTTGTAAATTGAAAAGGCTTTTATTCTCTTCAACCTACTTACACTTACAAGCATTTCTCCCCTATCTTCTCCTCCAACCCTATCCCCTTACTCATTTCTTTCTGAATTAGACAACTTTTATACCCTTCTAGAGATGTGTATGTTGTTCCCTCTTTAATCCATTCCTGATAAGAGTAAGGTTTCAGCCTACTCTCTTCTACTATCTTCCTTTCTATCATTTTTTAATTTCATTTGTCTAAGATATTTGCTCCTTTAACATGCATACATACAGAGAGAGAAAATCATCCCATAAGATCAGTTCAAGCATTTCTTTCAAATACCCAAGTAAAAATGACAGTCATAAAAGAACTGATAATGTTTTTATATATAAGAAATAAATTATTTTACCTTTTTGTGTCTCTTATAATTAATAGGTCCTTAACACTTACTTTATATTTCTCTTGAATGTTATATGTCAAATTTTCCCTTAACTTCTGCCGTTTTTGTCACAAATACCTGGAAGCTTTTTAAGTAGCTAATTGTCTTTTTTTCCATTCAGGATTACACTTAACTTTGTTAACTAAGTTACCTTTGGGCATAACTCTAGCTTTTTTGCTCTATGAAATATAGTATTCCAAGGCCTTAAACATAATAGCTACTAGGTCTTGTGTAATCCTTATTGTGGCTCCACAATATTTAATTTTTTTTCTTGTTTTTTCCTTAACTTGAGAACTTTGAAACTTTGTTATAATATTCCAAAATTAAATTTTCTTCCGGGGATCTCTTGTCAAGTGGTGATAGGTGGATTTTTTCTATTTCTGCTTTGCTTTCTTGTTCTAGAACTTCAGGACAATTTTCTTTGATAATTTCTTGAACTATTGTGTCAAAATTATTTTTAATCATAATTTTCAAATAGTCTGACTATTCTTTTATTATTTCTCCTTGATCTGTTTTTAATTTTTTTTTGTATTTTTTCTGATGTGATGTTTCAGTCGCTCTTATTTGTTCACTCTTTTGGATTTTTTATTTCTTTATGTCTTAGAATGTCAACTCCCTTTGTCCAATTCAAGGAATTATTTTTTTCTTTAAGTTTCAAGTTTGTTGAAATTATTTTCATAAATTTTTTTCCTGGATTGGTCTTTATTTTTTTTTTCTAATTTTTTCTCAGTCTATCTGGGTTTTAAAGTCTTTTTAAGTTCTTCTAAGAAATCTTCTTGTGCTTGGGACCATTTGACATTTCTCACTGAAAAAGGAGTGGGTTTTTTAGTTCCATTATCTTCCTCGGAAAATGAACCCTGATCTTCTCTGTCTCCATAGTATCTATCTGTGATTGGATTCTCTCTCCTTTACTTGCTAATTTTTATTTTTTTTTTTGTTTTATTTTATTTTAGCAGCTATTGGTGTGATCAAGTTCTAGTCCAGCCTCAAGTCTTTCTTGCTATTATTTTCTATGATATGCCCTGAGGCTCAACTTTGGACTCTCCTCCTCACTCTTAAGTCAAAGTTAGAGCCCCTGGTCATGCTGTCTCACACACGATTTTACTCCCTATAGTCCCTCCAGTGGCTGCAAACTACAGTGTCTTCTCTTTCCTGGAATTGAAACCAGGGACACCTGTGAGTATCCATGGCCTGCAGGATCTGTTACTGTACAAAGGTCCTTCAGTCTTATCCTTCTCAATTATCAGAGCCTTATACTGTCCATAAAATGAAAATTTCTAAGACTGAGGTCACCTTTCAACACCAGCTGCCCCAAGGGAATGTTATTTGTTAATTGGAAGAGTTGGCCTTGAAGTGTTAGCATTTTATTCTGGACCACTTTAGACTGGTCTTTCCCCAGGCCTCTTAAGTTGTCTTAGGAAGAGGACAATTGCATTACCTTGACTTTTATTTTTGCTGCTTTACGTTCCCTCCATTATGTCATTTTCTTTAGAAAAAATTTGGAAAGCTAAGTTTCCTGACCTTCTCTTTCATCTTCACAGAATGTTCGTAGATTAAAAATTAATTCGAAACTAAAATCTATTCTTAAAGAATGAATGGGTCAAAGAACAAGTCATAAAAATAATAATTTGAATGACAAGAATGAGACAACTTTCCCAAATTTGTGGCATGCAGAAAAAGTTTTTCTTGGAAAAAAAAATTCTCTCTCTAAACCGTTAAATCAGTAAAATAGAGAAAGAACAAATCAATAAATTGGGCATGTAGTTTAAAAAAAAAAAACAGAAAAAGAACTAATTATAAATCTGCAATTAAAACATTGGCAATATTGAAAATCAGAGAAGTTAACAAAATTAATGGTTAAAAAATTGAATAACTAAAATGGGAGCTAGTTTTAGTTTGTAAAAAAGAAAACAATGTTGATTAAACTATTGGTTTGATTTTTTTTTTTGAAAGAAGAAAAGAAAATTACCAGTATCAAAAAATGAAAAAGGTGGATGTACAACCAATAAAAATGAAACTAAAGAAATTATTAGGGGTTAATTTTCCAATTATAAGACAATAAATCTGACAGTTTAAGTGTTGAAATCGATGAATATTTGCAGCCCAGATTATCAGAAGAGGAATTAGAATACTTAAATAACCCCAAATTAGAAAAGGAAATTGAACAAGCTATAAATGAGGTCTCTACAAAAAAAAAATACCCAAGACTAGATAGATTCACAAATGAGTTCTACAAAATATTTTTTTAAAAAATTAATTCCAATACTATATAAACTAATTGGAAAACTAGGCAGAACCGTCCTACCAAATCGACCCATTTATGATGCTGATACCTATTCCTGGAAGAGCAAAATAGAGGGGGGGAAGAATGCTGTAGGCTAATTTCCCTAATCAATATTGATGCAAACATTTTAAATAAAATCTGGCCATAAGATTTTACAGCAATATAGCACCACAATCATAGCTTTTGGTCCAGTAGGATTTTTACCAGGAATGCAGGGTAGGTTTAATATTAGGAAAACTATCAGCATAATTGACATGTTAGTAAACAACTAGATGCAGAAAAAACTTTTGACAAAAGACAACACTCAATTCCAATTTAAAATACTAGAAAGCTTTCCTTAAAATGATAAGTAGCATTTATCTAAATCCATCAGCAAGCATTATCTGTAATGGGAATAAGCTACAAACCTTCCCAGTAAAATCGGGGTGAAGCAAGGAAGTCAATTATTATTCAACATTGTACTAAAAAAAATTGCTATAGCAATGAAACAAAGAAAGTTGTAGGAATTAGGATATGCAATGAGGAAACAGTTATTTTTTTCAGACAATATGATGGAATAATTAAGACAATTAACTAAAAACTACTTGAAAAATTTAGGCAAGTTGAAGAATATAAAATATAGTTACATAAGTCATCAGTATATAAAGATAGGTAGATATTAAAAAAGCTAGAAAGAAATTCTATTTAAAATAACTGCAAACAATATGAAATACTTGGAACTTTACCTGCCAAGATAAACTTAAGAATTGTATGAACACAATTATGAAACACTTTTCACAGAAATACTGATCTAAATAACTAGAAATGTGCTAATTCCTTATAGGGAGGCCAAACTAAAATAGTCAAAATGATAATTCTACCTAAATTGATTTATTCAGTACAATAGCAGTCAAGTTTCCCCAAAATCATTTCATAGAACTAGAAAAAGTAATATAATTTATTTGAAAGAAGAAAAAGATCAATAATATCAAGGGAATCAGTGGGCAAAAATGTGAAGAAAGGTGCCTTAGTGCAAGATATCAAATTGTATTAAACAGTGGTAACATCAAAACAATCTAGTATTGGCTAAGAAATAGTGGCAAATCATTGGGATAGATTAAGTATATAATACAAAATAGTAAACAGGCAAACAAACAAAAACACATAATAATCTAGTGGTTGATTAACTCAAAGATCCAAGCTTTTGGAAGAAGAATTCACATCTTTAAAAAAATACTGGAAAAACCGAGAGGCAGAAACTAGATAAATCAGCATTTCACAGGATAATATCAAGATAAGGTGAAAAAAGGTAAAAATTTAAGACATAAAGGGTGATATCCTAAGCAAATTAGGGACATGGAAAATTTTACCTGCCAGATCTATAAACGAGGGAAGAATTTGTGACCAAACAAGAAGTAGAGAGGATCAGTGTAAGCAAAATGGATAATTTTGATAGCATTAAGTTAAAAAGGTTTTGCACAAACAAAAGCAATGCAGCCAAGATTACAAGGAAGACAGGAAACTGGAGGAGAGGGGGGAAATTATAGTAAATTTCTGCAATAAAGGCCTCATTTCTCAAATTTATAGAGAACTAAGTTAAGTTTATAAAACGGAGTAATTGGCCAACTGATAAGTAGTCAAAGGATATAAATAGGAAGTTTACAGAAGAAATTAAAGCTATGTTCATATGGAAAAAAAAAAGTTATAAATCACTCCTGATTGGAGAAATGCAAATCAAAACAACTCTTAATACCATTTTATACCTATTAGCTTAGGTCATGTGATACAGACAGCTAAGAGACACAGTTGATCAAGTCTGGAATTAGGAGGACTTAAATTCAAATCTGGTTCCCAGATATTTGCTAGCTGTGTGACCCTTAACAAGTCATTTAACCCTGTTTGCCTCAGTTTCCTCATCTGTAAAATAAACTACACAAGTAAATAACAAACCATGCTGGTATCTTTACCAAGAAAACCCCAAGTAGGGTCACAAAGAGTTGAACACAACTGAAATGACTAATCAGCAACAACAACAAATACAACAGAAGAGGAAAATGACAAATATTGGAGGTAACATGGAAAAATAGAGACAGAAATTCATGGCTGATGAGATTTTGAGCTTATCCATCCATTGTGGAGAATAATTTGGAATTTTCTAAAGGGCTATATATTAATGAATGATAAAAAAAAAAGAAATAGAAACAGAGGGGGAAAAAAGAACACTTAATAGTAACATCCTCCGCATTATTAGAGGGACCAAATATTTCTTCTTGTTAATCTGAGCTTCAATGTTAATAACGTTATTAGAGTAGAATTCAATTTTCCACAAATTATGGACAGGAATAACAGCATATTCCAGTTAAAATAGCAAGTTTGAGAAAAGTTACATGTGTTTATTCATTTGAGAAAAACTAAATTGCCTTGACATTTCCATATAGATTTTTTTAAATGAATGTGCTTCATTTTTATTGTTTTCATGATATTTCACATGTCTGGATGTAATCTATTATTAGATTGTAAACTTCTGGACTCTTTTCCCTTTTTTTAACCCTTACAAAATCCCTTTTGTTTCACCTTTTCATATTTGTGTATTTTATGGTTAGAACAATACCTGACATAAATTAGGTGCTCATTAAATGTTTATTGACTGCCTCCTAGAATTCTGACTCCACTACATTTCTTTATCTTCTCAAGTGTTTTACTTGAATGTGTTATACTTTGTTCTAATTGTTTTTAAGCTTGATGAGGACAAAAATCACTTTTTTTTGTCTTTATAGTCCTCACTACATTTTTTTCTGTAAAAAAAAAAAATAAAAGAAATTTATCATTTGTTGACTAGTTACTTCTTAATGTTTGTTGAGTTAATGCCTATTAAATTTCATATTAAAATAATGATCTCATTTTAAAATGAGTATCACCTTGAGCCCAGCTTCTTAAACTATGATATTTACAACCTCATATGGCTGTTGATAATTGAATGTAGAAGTCACCCCCCACATTTTTTATGATTTATCAGTAAATATTTGATTGATATGTCCACATACAGATATATAAATATAGATGTGAGCTCAAAAGTACAAGGACCCTCTCAAGGTGTCTCTGAAGAATTTTAGTATCGATTTTGAGACATGAGAAATGCTGGTATAGGACTTCCCAGCACAGTGTGCCCATATCAAAAAAGATGCTGTGTTCTCTGAGCAAGGCAGAATTGTAATAACACAAAGAATAAGTAAGATGCATACCCCCAGAGGCACTAAAGACATCTCCATTCAAATGTTCAGACTTCTTATGCTTGACCTTAGTCATCTAAGCTCATATAGGACTGATCCGCCACAGTCAAACATGCTGTACCCTGACCATAACGTCACTGGGCCTCTGAGTACAAAGTATGAACACCAGCAGACAGAGATTGGTCATCACGATCAAATCAGCTGCCTTTTGTCTTGACTTTCCAAAATATTATTGGAGTCATAATTTATATTCTAGTTCTGCTTGATTTTATCACTTCACATCTGGTTCACACAAGTCTTCTGATGTTTCTCTGAAATGGTTTCTTATAAATTTTCCATTCCATTCACATATAACTGTTTACTTAGCCATTCCTCAAATGATAGGCATCCACATTTTCCAGTTTAATGCTATATCACAAAAAATGCTGCTGAGCATATTTTAGTATATATGCAACCTTTCTCTCTAGAACACAGACCTTTGTTAAATGTTAACCATGTTATAGTAGGCTTTTATCTTTTGTTGTTAATAGAATATTTATGATATAATTAAGTTATAATTGAATCCTGCCATATATAAACTTTTAGTAGTGTCAGTATAAGACATGAATTTCTATTTATGTTCTACATATGAAGATTTCCAATTATAATAGTCTCTGTTCATGCATAGTCAAAGGAGCATGTTAATGTGCAAAAATTTGTACCCTCCCTTTTGTAGTGGCATTGAATTTAAACTGATTTAATGCCCATCAGTTGGGGAATAAGTGGATAAGTTATGGTATATAAGTGTAGTGGAATATTATTGTCCTGTAAGAAACAATGAGCAGGCTGATTTCAGAAAAGCCTAGAAAGACTTGCATGAACTAATGCTAACTAAAGTGAGAGAGCCAAGAGAACATTGTACACAGTAACAAGATTATGGGATGAACAACTGTGATGGACTTGGCTCTTTTCAACAATAAGGTGATTCAAGGAGATTCCAAGGAGATTTGTGATACAAAGAGCTATCCACATCCAGAGAGAGAACTATGGAGACTGAATGTGGTTCAAAGCATAGTATTTTCACCTTTGTTGTTATTGTTTGTTTGCTTAAATTTTTTTCTTTCTCGTGTTATTTCCCCTTTGATCTGATTTTTCTTGTGCAGCATGATGAACATGAAAATATGTTTAGAAGAATTGCACATGTTTAATCTATATCAGATTGTTTTCTGTCTGGAGGAGGTGAAAGGGAGGAAGAGAAGGAGAAAAATTTGGAGCACAAGGTTTTGTAAAGGTGAATGTTGAAAATTAACTTTGCATGTATTTAGAAAAATACTATTAACAAAAGAACATATTAAGTAAAAGGATTTTGTCCATTTGTTTCTTTCCTTCTTTGCAATTCTATCGGTCTCATTCTATGTAGTTAGCATTGTATGATGTCCTATTTACTTTTGTAAAATGCCACAATGATGTGAAACACTCTTAAAAAATTCATGTTGTAATTATTTTGTGACTGCAAGATTTTGGTACCTTAATCTTGCTTTTATTAACAGGCTGATGATGGTTTAATTTAAAATATATTTATGAATTTTCTTTTAGAGGAGGGAGGATTTGAAATGTTTTGAGAAAACAAGTGAAATATTCAAAAAATGGGCTATACCCTAGTGAAAAATACTCAGATGTATTTTAGTGGTTCTTTCTATGAAAGGTATATAGGGTTAGTTCCATCATTTAAAAATTTCTAAAGACTAAAATGAGCTATTTAATACATCTGGGAAGCAGCTGTACAAAACTGTGGTAAGAGCCACCATTAGGTAAACAAGACAACAGAATGATGGTGAAAAGAGTAAAGAAATCAGAGGAAATTAGAATCCATTCAAATAAAACATTTGGATAAATGGGAAACCAAGTTCATCCTTGCCAACTCAGTGAATGTTTAATCTGGAGAAGTGTGCTTCCACATCTGGCTTCTGTTTGGTGTAAATATTACTTCTTTCATTTCTAATTTCATTTGTTGATGTAAATTTCAGTTTATTAAAGAAAATAAAATCTCGGTGGAAAGATTTAGAGTATTTCTCCCATACTGAACAAGCACACTACCTGAAATATGGTTTTTAAGAATATAAAATGCTCCCCGCCATCTTACTTTTAGAAAGAGAGAAAATGCAAGTAATTAGTAAAAATACTAATAACAAATTTATGTGACATTTTTATTTTTCAAAACATCTCATATACACCTGAATTTCATAACAATCTTATGAGATGGGTACTGTTAACTTCCTTCTTTGTAATGAAATCACAAAGATGCAGAAAGTTTACCTTATTTATCTCTTAGCTACTAAGAATCTGAGGCAAAATTTGAATCCTTATCTTTTTAATGCCACACCCAGCACTTTACAGCCAGAAAATAATTCACCATCTACCCTGCTATTTGAAGTAGGAAGCATGTATATAGATGTTCTCATTTCCTAAAACACTTCAGAACTATTTTTATACCAGTTCCAATTGTTCAGTGATGGAGAAAGCCATATACACCCAGGGAGAAGCCTGTGGGATCTGATTTTGGACCAGAACATAGCATTTTCATGCTTTCTGTTGATGTTTGCTTGCATTTTGTTTTCCTTGTCAGGTTTTTTTTCTTGTAGATACTATTTTTCTCATACAGCAAAATATTTGTATAAATATGTATACATATATTTGATTTGTCATATATTTTAACATAATTAACATGTATTAGATAACCTGCCATCTAGGGAAAGGTATGGGGGGG